>JAOUQU010097288.1:0-15884 GCA_028566735.1 Ammoglanis amapaensis
ATATTAATTAAAATATTAAAATATAAAATAATTATATATAATACTAAGGAAAACTAGGCATATGACAATTGAAGAGCCCTTGAGCAAGGCTCCAAACCCCTAAGTGCTAGGGTTAGGCTACTGGCTTTCCATCCCACTGGACACATGTGTTGCCCCGTAGTGTGTGTAAATGTGTGCTTCACTGCAAGGATTGTGTTAAATGTGAAGAAATAAATCTTATTTGTGTAAAAGCACAATACTGAAAACGATTTTGAAACTCTAAAATCCAATATCAATAGGACAATAGGCAAAGTAGTGTCAGTTATTTGTGTCCATATTGGTCCACTTTCATCCATATTTCTATTTATCAAATCATCTTAATAAAGCAGGTTTTACAGCAGGTTTGTTTCTGTAAAACTACTGTAATTAGAATAGCTGAAAATAGAATACTGGGAAAGTGTGTTGTTATAGTACTCGAAATTGGTGAGAGATGGGCATGTGATGAGTGTAAGGTCAAGCGCCACGGGTTCAAGTGCGCAGGTTGATTAGAAACAACATTTGTTTACTGAATTACTTTATTGTTGCTTTTAACAAGTAGCCACAACTGATAACAATTAGGTAACTAACATTTAGGGTAACAACCCCTTTTGTAAGATTGCTATGAATGTGTATTATTGATGTTTTTAATGCTTCATAAATTTATGACATACCCAAACATTGCTATTTTATAGGTAGTATAACGACTAAACTGCAGGACCCTCGAGATAAATGTGCTGGAACAGTTCAGTTCTTTTACCTAGGTACTCAATACCCATTGTGTACAGAAAATGTAAGTGAAATGTTATTAACTGCCATCTGCAAAAACGTTCGCTGTGGAAAACATCTGAATTTCATTGTGTTAACCAACGAGACTTTAAAAAACAATGGACTGACTGGCATCAGCTGTAAAGATAAAACCCTCTCCAATTGTGACTTCAGTCATGCTGTGGTAAACACATGTACAGTCGGTTATCTCAAGTGCTCAGGTATTTATTTGTATTCTGATTTGTAACTTCAAATCTGGTTAATGTAAAAAAAAATGCTGTCTGTTTAAGCTATCAATTCAGTTTTGTATTTTTCAATCATTATTCTAAGTGTATTTTACTGTTCACTTAATTTTCTTATTAGATTGGAGCAGAGTCCTTCTTACTAACACACGGTCAGCCTGTATGGGAGAAGTCTACAATCAGAGTAAAGATGGTCTCAGTGCCATACGCGATAATGGTTGGGGGGAAAGGGAAAGTAAACAGTTGTGTAATTACTTGGGATGTGGGAAACCCAAGCCAACAAACTATGAGAAATTACAGTCAAATATGACACTGTGGAACAGGAGCTATGACTGCTCTAATAATTCCAAGAGTAGAGACTGCCAGAACAAAAAATCACCCAATGAGCAAAATCATCTGAGCATAAGCTGTGAAGGTAAAGCTAAAAACTTTTCAGCTTACAGGAATTATTTGGTACCTTTAATTTATTTTTACACGTAAATGTTATTGATATAATAGTTTATTTAGAAAAGATTTACAATAATTGTAACTGATTTGGCTGACTAATAAGACAATGAAATCGATAAACAGGTCTATAGGTGTTTATCAAATAATTATACATTGTTTTGGTGCATTGTATTTCAAAACCAGTTACATCTAGTTTTTTCAAAAAAAGTATATTCAACATAAATTGCATAAAAGTCGTATTTTGTTTTTCCCACAGATGGCCCTCAGGTTAGTCTTTCGGGGAACTGTACAGGTGAACTGAGGATTAATAAGGATGAGCGTGTGTGTACATCATCTCAGAAGACTAAAATGCGAGTGTATTCTGAGCTTTGTTATCAACTCAACTGTGGCATGTTCCTCATGGCACAGTCTTTGCCATATAAGGGTAAAGGTCACTACTATAGCTGTACTGGAAAAGAAAACGTTCTGACCCAGTGCAAGTCCTGGCGTGACAACTGTGCAAGCATCGAATTTATTACTTGTGCAGGTGAGATGCATTCATTTGAGCACCTTTTATTTACCGATTAATTAATTTACCCCCCCCCATACTTACTTTACAGTAGCATGACTGAACATCATCAATAAGTTCAACCAACCACATGCATTCAATTGTTATTAGTAGATGACCAAATCTCTGCAAACGTCCTTTCACTATATCATTATTATGCTGATTACAATACACATTTTGCTCTGATTTATGGTTTCTAACTGGCTGCCGCTACATACGGCAGTTCAGAAGCTCTGGGATCAAAAGCTTCACTCGCTATGTGTGGACTGTTCAATGACTTGCTCCGAGCGGCTTGCTGAGTGCTTGATGAAGGCCAACAGCCTAAAAATTTCTGTAGAATGAAAAGCATTGTGAGCAGGTGCTAGTGAATGCCATGTTCAACAACAACACAAGATACCACGTGATAAATGGGACGGGGACTATATTGTTTCTATCAGAATACATTTACACACTGAAACTTAGTTTACCTTATTTGTTACAAATGCTGCTTTGCAAAATTTATAATTTTTTTATTTTTATTATTTATTTATTATTTTATTATTATTTATTAATAAAACCCAATCTAATTCTATTTGTTTTTTCTACTGATTTTGCACTGTATTTCAGTAACTTTAATCACGCATTTATTGTTTACAGCCATTTTTGAATATGGTATTATTATACTGCTCATCACTTCTTGCATTTGTTTTTGGGAGATTTTTTTGTTTGAGAAACCGAACAAACTTGTGCTAGCCCCATGTCACATCCCAGAACTGTGAAATAATTTAATTCTGCATAAGAGGTTGGCAGTCCACTGTGTTAATTATGATGGCCAGCAAAAAATCTTTTCCTTTATACTTCATTCATTTACAGATGCCATCGATTTCAGACTAAGTGAAAATTGTGGTGGCAGTGTTCAAGCAAAGTTCAGTGAAAACTGGGAAGACGTATGTCATCTGAAGAATAGTGATGCTGATCGGTTATGCAAGCATCTGAAATGTGGGGAGTTTGTAAGCCAGGAGACAATTCTATCACATCAATCCTTAAGAAATTTGAAATTAAATTGTACTGATAACCACAACAACCTAAAACACTGCATCAGTAAAGGATCTTGCCAAAATGAGAAAAAAAGAAAAATATACTGCAAAAGTAAGTGCTGAATTTATGGATTCAAATATAAGAATTTTGATAAAGATGAGTTGGTGTGTATCGTAATTATTTATATGTAAGGCAACCTTCACAGAACTGTAGGAGGTTGTTGTGAATGTTTCAAGATAAGAGCACGATAGAGCAAGTATTTTGTATATATTTTATCGATCTGTCTAACAAGCATTTGAAAAGCTATTATTTTTTATGTTTATATTGCTTTTATTTTAGATTATGTTCCTAAGATGAAAACTGGACTCATTTTGGGTCTGACCGTTGGACTGCTGATAGTGGCTGTTGTCATTGCAATCTTGAAAAGGAAGCAACTTTGTACCATTAGTAAGTAACTCACAAATGGAAATAGACTACTTTAGACCAGGAACAGCTCAGACGAGCTGTAATTTTGGAGATCTCATCATAATCTCACCAGTCATCTAATCATCATAATTTGCCCCATCATCATTTGCCATATCATAATTCTTTCCTATTTTTTCTAATCGATAACAAAAACTTTGGGAATAAAATGTGCTATCTAATATATCCCACCCATCCCAATATGTGTGTGTGTGTGAATGAGAGAGAGAACGCAAGAGACAGTTGAACCCTTTGCCCTTAATAGAAAGTAAAATATTAAATCATTTGTTTCAACTTCGATGCAGCAATCACACAGTGTAAGGTACTTATTTTCTTTGCATAAACTTAGTCAAAGTCATGAAGTATCAGAAGGAGATAATACTTTACACACAGTCACTATTACACAGTCACTATTATGTATTTCTTTATTTTATTTTATTACTATGTTTTACAGTAAGATTTAGAGATTCGGATAAAGAAATTGATGTGGAACTCAGCAGCAACAATGTGGATAATTCACGTGATGAAGGTGATTCATAATTTCTTACTTGGGCCACCAGGATTCCGTTTCACTGATCCCTGATTATTCAGAGTCGTATTCAAACTTTTTGTTGTTGAGAATTGTTGTGAAATTGCCACAAAAAATGTATCATTTTTTTTTTATAAAATACAATTTTCTTTCAAAAGCTTTATACTTTTTTTTTTTAAATCAATGAACCTTATTTTTTTCTGATACAAGTAAGTTATGATGACATCAACCCTGTTGTAGACTCTTTGAATTATAAGCAGCCATAGAGTAAAAGTTTAACAAGAACAATGTAAAATACTGTTATATTTGAAATAAATGTCATTCCTTAAATAAGTAAATGTAACAAATTTAACATAAAAATTGGATAATTAGAACTGCTTTGTTATTATTTTATTATGACTGCAGTATTTTTGACTAGCACTTGTATGCTTTGCTGTATGTTCTTATCTAACTTTTTTTGCATATTCACAAAAGTTTTGGGTTAAATGAATGTCATTTTGTGTTATTTGATTTTTGGTGAGACATTTTAGATATTCAGGAGGATGAACAAAGCACAAGAAGAGGATCCTCTGGAACTGAATATGATGATGTTGATGGGAATCCTATACATGACTTAGACATCAAAACTTCTGAACCTTTCCTTCCTCCAAGACCTGCTAATTTGCAAGGTACTAAAACACTGTTTTCATATGCATTGTAAACTAAGTAAATGTAGAATTTTAATATATTACCAAAAAAAATCGGATAATTCTGATTTTGGTTATTAAATGTTTTGTTAAGCTTACTGTTAGTTCTATTAGCTGAACTGTTAAAAGGATAAAAAAAAACTATTAAGAATACTGTTTTTGTATATATAGGAGCTCTAAGTATAATACCTTTATTATGCCCTTTAATGCACATCTGCTTCACCACTGAAAAAGAGGTCGACACAGGAAAAATGTCGGGAAACAGTATATTATCAATTTATTTGATTAAATAATACATTTTTCTTTGATATTTGATGTGTCAGGAGTTGTAAATGCCTATAACAAGAAAAAGCATAGCATTGGTGGAAGATCCTCTGAGAATGATTATGAGGATGTTGATGAAGAAAATGCTACACATGAATTAGACAGCAAAGCTTTTGAATCTGTCCTTCTTTCCAGACCTGTTGATTTACCAGGTACTGTACAATTTTCATTATTTACCAAACAAAAAATATTATAAAACTAAACAAGTTTGTAATAACTGCACACAGCACTGACTTGAGCTCCATCTTTTTTTTTTTACTAAGCATTTATTGAGTCAAAAAAGCAAGACATGACTAAAACGTTACTCTAAAGAATCTTACAGTTGGATAAGGACATTGCTGTGTGGTGTTCTTTGTAAAGTCATCTATTAGAAATATTTTTAGATTAGGCCCCTAAACTCTATAATTAATAACATTGCCTATGTACTATATAGTACAAAAAGATACATGCATCAGGTCCATTTGTTTATGCTTTTTGTAGATGATTCATCAAATGAAGAGTCAGAGAGACAAGAGGATTATGATAATGTTGTATCTTCCAGTAATCTTGTGGATACTGAGAGAAATTTGTCCTTGTCCAATTTTAGTTCCACCTCTGTTGATGTCTAATATTTCATCGTAGAAATTAGATAGATTTTTTTTATTAGATACAATTTTACATGTTGGTCTTTTCTTTTCTTTTTTTTACATATGTCTCTTTTACATTTTCATTCCAGTGTAATAAAGATAGGTGCATTATTTTTTCATTTAACACGTAGATGTTAGCATGTAAAGACCTCTGTAATAAGTAAATCAGTTTAGTGAAGATAGCCTATACGTGCTAAATATTAATGTTTTTAGCTTTATCAACATTTATTTCTAGATCTCTGTATGTATGCATTTCTAAATGAGGAAAATGCCTTTTCATAATGTTTATTGAATGTTGCTTTTAAGAATAGTTCTTAGTTCTTTATAAATATCTCATTTAACTTGTGACATTAAATATAAATATTAATTTCATCTTCGGAAAAAGCCTAAATAAAACTTTTAATGTTTTAAATCTGACAATTATGATTATATTGATTTAGAAATATAGATTTGTTTTTCTTATTAAATGGTTTTGTTAAGCTTACTGTTGGTTAAATTAGTTGAACTGTTGAAAATACTGTGTTTTTGTTCATATAGGAGTTCTAAGTATAATACCTTTATTATGCCTGTGAAAAGCCTAAATAAAACTTTTCAAAAAACTGTATCGTTCCACAATGTTCTTAATTTCTGCAGTGATTAATTGATTGCTTGGATGAATAATTGATGCTTGATTAATGGTTGTTTCATGCTTGTATGGTTCAATAGATTGTATTCAGTGTTTTCAGGATTAACAATCTGCATCAAAGACCCCAATTAAATACCCACTACAGAGCTTCTATTAGTGGAGATTGGCTCCGATGCTGCAGATTAAACTGTATGGTTTTAAATGTCTTATAGTTTGATAAACAGCACACGTAGCCATTCTCTTTAGTTCATCTCATCATGTTCTGATTCTGATTGATGCATGTGTCACTGCCGTCTAGCTTTGGGAAAACTACACCCAAAGCAATCCAGTCTGTTTTAGTTTCTAGTCCCTGATGGCAGAACAAGGTGCCAAATGTTACCAGGTAAGAGATGTCTATCACATCCAAGAAGCTCCTGCCCAACATCTATAACAAACACATTGTTGTACTGTAAATGTTGTGAGGTTTTTTTTCCATTACATCAGCTGACCCTCACTGCTTACATGCTAATAAACCAGAAGTTTAAATCTTGGGTCCACCAGCCAGCATTCTGTATTTTATTAGAAAATTTCTAAGATAACTTGTATGAGTTATGAGCTACAAAATAAACTATGTTTATATTGTATATATTACTTCATGCAGAATGTAATCCCACACACAGTTCATATGTCCTCCATATGGAGCATTGACACCTCATCTGACAAGAATGTTCCGTCCCCTCCCCACAATCTGGACCATTGAAACAGCTCCAACCTTTACTGCTGACCAGGTGAAGAAAGAGTTAAAGAAACTTGAGCAGTATGAAGCAGCAGGAAGCTGCTTGTTAATTTGTGTCTTATCTCGTAAAATATGTGTAGTTGTGTTGTTATTTTTTTAAAGTTTTGTGTGAAATATGTGTAGTACTGTGACACTGCATGAATGGAATGGGGCACTTATAATTATACTGCAAAATACAATATAAACCTCTGACAAAAGGTAATAAACAAACAAACAAACAAAAAGCAGCAAACTTTGTGAAAACCAGAATTTGTGTAATTTTCAAAACATTTAGCCACAACTGGAGATGCTTTTATAGAGGTAGGTGAGGATGGTTACTTTTTACACCACTGTAATCTCTAGGGCGTAATCGTTTTATCTGATGTCTTAGTGCTATTTTGATCTAAAGAACTCTCTCAAATCTCCTGCAATAGAAAAATAATAAACATTGAATGACATTAACACACAAATGTTATGTCCTCCCAAGTCTGGCATGTTGCTTGTTTTCAGAGGACAGCAATTATGAGTCAAAATGGCTTTCGTCAGATAGACACCAGTGTGTCAGTTGGGGTAATTTTCCATAACAAAGTATAACTAGCTCTTTATTAATAGATTTGAGTATCATTATCAGTCATTGCATTTCATTCTCACAGCGGGCAACTTTAAAGCCAATGCATCTATATCAAAGCCTGCTGGGAGATCAGGGACTGAGATTTAATGTGAAAGGATGACCGGTTGCATGGTAATCCTTCTAGAAATTTGCTACCATGGGGCTTGAATAAGATAATAAGTTACACATCAAAGCGTGTTGTCACATATATAATAGCGAAATCCTAAAAGTAGAATATTTATAGTGTTTCATGGAAATCTTAAGATTCTACTTTGCATGGCACAATCTAAGCCATTTTAATGTGAAACTTGATTAATTTTACTTAATTAGATTAATTAGCGTCACAGTGTTCTAGCAGTTTCCTTTTGACAACAATTTCAAATCTTTATGTTAAGCAGAATGTTTGTCAATGTCTTTTACTGAATTATTTAATCATTTAACAATCTGCTTAATTTTAGTTGAATTACTAGAGCAAACACTGTATTTTGTAACTTTTTTGTATCTTGTTTATGCTGATACATTGATAAAATTGATTAGTGAATTTAATTAAAGGTAGCATGCATGACTTAAGAAACTTATTAAAGTCAAGAAAATAGTGTTTTTTAAACCTTATTTATTTATTGAAATCATGTTTTCTATAGTCAATAGTCAGCAATATGTCAGATCTATGAACATGCTTTTAAATAAAAAAGAAAACACTTAATCTTTTAATTAGTATAAAACGAGCATTAATCGGAAAGCTGAAAGTCTTTTGTGAAGAAAAATGGGTGTAGGTTTGCCACCATGTCATCAATGTGTCAGCATCATCATCACTCATTGAGATATATTTTCACACCAGGCCATCAAGCTTCTAAGCCAAAATATTTATTCCAACGCCTGCTGGGGGATTACAGACGAAGTTTTAAAATGGAAGGCTGGTTGTTGGATGTTGTCTAGCTGTACTTTTGCTTCCAAACAAAACACTGAATGTGTATCTTGTATGGTAACTTGGCAGCTACTGAAACAGTCAGTGTATTTCTGTGTTGCCACTGATGTGTTTCTTTTGTAAAGATTCTAATGTATGTTTCAGTTTGTTCCAGTTGGAAGTTTTCAATGTAATTTATATAACTTATTTGGCACACACATTTTTGTGAAGTCCAAATGATGATTGGCCGTTGGGTTCAGTCCTCATGGCCAGCATTCTTTTGCTTTTTGTGAGCTAGCCCCAGTGTTTGGTCCTTACCATGGAAATATTTGCAAAGCAACATTATTCACATAAAAAAGGAGAAAACAGAACTTGAGTAATAATTTTCTGTGCAAACTTTTGATGTGAGAGCCTTCATATTTACTGAATATGCATACATCTCAGCAATTAATATTGTACTAATTGACCAGTAGTAATTGAAATAACTTCAATTGCTACTTTAAATATGCAATCCTGCTACTGCGCTTTGAATCTCTACATGATTTGGCCTCTTCCTACCGGAGGGAACCTATCTAAGCATACACTCCCTGCCATACATGTAGCTATTCAGACACTGGGATTCTGGCAGTTCCACAATTTAAGTTAAAATCTATGAGTAGCAGGTCATTAACACTCTGTGGAATTCCCTACCCCAGTCCCAGGGTAACTCTTCTGACCTTATAATATTTCAGACGCAATTAAAAAAATTTCTTCTCATTTCATATATGGTTATGATATATTGTAAAGCAACATGAGTATATTTATTTGTTTACTCATTTATTAGCGTCATGTTTTTATAATTGTATGCAACACCCATAACTAGTAATGGTGATGCATTACAGAAGTCATATAATTCGTTACACAAGTCACATCAAACACACTTATGGACAATTTTGTATCTTCATTTTGCCTTACATGCACGTTTCTGGACTTTGGGAGGAAACCAAAGCACAAGAATTCATGCAGACACAGGAAGAACATGTAAGCACATGTAAGCCCTGGGTCTACCCAGGAATCACTCTGGTGTTAATGAAAGACGCTATAAAAATTGAACTTATTATTATTAATAATATCATTTTTATGTAAAACTGTTCTGAAATGTGTTTTTACAAAGATCTTACAAATACTTTCCACTCACTTTGTTCTGCCAATTATAACTTCTAATATATATATATTTGTTAAAAAATAGCATTTCAATAGTGTAGTAATGTAATACAAGATTATTTTCTTGTGACAATGGCAGTTTTTACTTTTCAGATTAGCTTTTAAGCATGTATTTGTAGCATGTCTGGGGACTTGGTGACCATTTAGTCAAAATAGAATTTCTTATTTGAAGAAAGCGCCTGTCACAAGTGACTTTCCAATTTATACTAAGAGTTATCAGTAGGGTTGAGGTCAGGGCTCGTTACAGGTTCTTTCCACTATAAATCTGTCACCCTATATCAATATGGATAATGCTTTGAACTTCATAGTGCAGTTGAGTTCAGCAACAGTTTTCTCCAGAGTGTTACTACAAATTACAAATTGTTTCTTCAAAACATATAAATTGTATTCACTTAATAGCACTGAGTGTGGAAAAAGCATCTATACAAAATATATGGGTGGCCATCTATGCAGGATATAGATCGTTGTGACATAAAATGTTCATGTCCTCATAATCAATCATAAACCAAGACTTGGCTGAACCCAGGTATCCATTACAACCTCCAAACAGAACCACCTTCAGGAGTAATAGCATTTCATGCCCAAACAGTTTTGTCAGACTTTGCCACTTAAGAAATCTGAATCCTCAGGGTGAATTTTAAAAGCATGTTAGCTATTATACCCACAGTAGCCAAGCAGATAGTGTAACTGTTAATTATAACAGCTGTGCTTTAGTGGTTTGATGACTTCATTCCATACTAGGTTTGTGTCACCCAGAAGAGCGTTCCTGGAAGAAGTACCATATTAGCATGTTCATAATACACACACACCCTTTTGTATGAACATAAAAAGGATCTGTTGAACACTGGTATACACAAGACAACATAAGGCTGTTGTAACACAAGCTTCAACCTCAGATCAGAGAACGTTTGGACAGCTTGGAACATGTAAATAATAAAATCAAAGTTTTATATGTTAACTTTAATATTACTTCATCACAGACATGATATATTTCATGTTTTGTCTGTGCATCTTGATTTCATTTATTAATGGACATCAATTCCTGCATTTAATGTCTGTTATATTCCAACACAGAAGAGACAATAATGCATTTGTGTGGCTAAGTTGCTAGCCCTTTTGGACTTGTTTAAAACACAAACTTGGATTGCTTAATTATCTAATGTTTCCTCTGTAAAAAGGTCCACCCTAAATGTCTTCAAGCCAAGAAAAGTTGCTTTATTCTTTTGTTTTATTGTAATTTGTAACATTTTGTCATTTTGTTGCGTTCGTGACAGAAATGAAAAGATCATTGCACAATTGTCATGGACATTTTAGTTACACCAACTTACCTCACATACATGGAAGCCAGGAAGGCCCAAAGTGAACCCACACGGACACGAGGAGAACATGCAAGCGCCATGTTCCTTTGTTTCAGTTTTTTAGCAATTGTGCATGTACTCACTATTGTAATGTTTGACAAAGATGTGTCAAAGTAGCTTTTATGCACTGAAGTCCCTCTTGATTCACTGCATCAGATACTGATTAGTGAGGGAGCGTTATGCAACTATCTTTCTTTAATGTGTGTTTAGAAATCACTCAATAATGTATTTTGAGTGTAATGTATTTACACACGTTTGTTGACAAACTGGATGTCCACTGGCAACATTTGTGATTTGGATGCTGTTTTTGTATCAAAGCATGGTTATAAACACCCATTTATAACTATGTATAACTATGTATGAGAGACCACCTAACATATCTTTGGTTAAAACTGTCTCATGTAAAAGTTAATGTAAGGAACACAGTATTTTTATTTTTCAACTGTCCCAACCTTTTCTGATTTGGGTTTGTACAATAAATATAAAATAAATGTAAATCTCTTCGTTTAAGTGTTAAGTCTGCTGCAGTGCCAGTTTATATTGCTCACAAAGGTGTCATGTCTGTCACGAGTGGATTTGTTATAGACCGCTTTTCTAAATACAGTCACACAGCATGTCATGTTTAGCTCAGCCAGCCAGGGGTCATGATGGAAACCTATTCCACTTAGTAGGACATTGCAAATATGCTGTAAAGCACACACTCCAAGCCATAGAGCCTTCCTGGCCCACAGTACACAGGAGCCTTTACTGGGAACCTTGGCTCCATGACTCAAACACGCCAACTAGGTATCAATCGTGGCATCCATGACTAAATCTATCACTAGCTTACCAGCTGCACCAGATGCCAGAAGCTTATTTAATGTGACAGACTGTGTGGCACAGAGTGTTCAAATGTGTGTGTGTGTGTGTGTGCGTGTGTGTGAGTGTGCGTGTGCGTGTGTGTGTGTGTGCATGTGCGTGTGCGTGTGTGTGTGTGTGCGTGTGCGTGCCTGCCCAAGAGAGAGTATGAAGGGAAAGGCCATAGTTAACTTTGACTGTAATCTGATTTGCAATGTAACAGCTAGTACTACAGTGTATGATCTAATACTCTACAACATTTCTACTACAAAATGTGCAAACAATTATTATATAAGGGAAATATGCTAGTAGTTGTAAATAAAATAAATTATAACAGATTGGGACATCTAAGGTTTTAGCATGGGTTTGGAAGAACAGCAGTTGACTGCTGTTTGGAGAACTCAAAGGAAAGTATATTAAATAATAAGTAATATTACTACTGAATTTCTACTTATGAGTATATAAGTATGAGTATAAAATAACACATTTTAAACAATTTAAACAATAAAAAAATGAAAATACGTTCTGTTATTTAGTTACTTTTTAATACAAAGTTGGAGTCTGTCTGAAGTAATATAATAATGAAAAAACATGTTTTAAAAATAATTATAATTCTATAATTTTTTATAATTATCACTTAAGTTTTTTAATAATAAAGTTTATGTGAATAACTTATTGGGGAATCTAATTCGCCTAGATCACCAGGTTATTTTTGGTGGCATTATTTCCGCGTAATCATATTTATTAAGCGGAAAATGATTTTGTAAATTCGTTTGAGATACCATAGTTAAATGATCTAGTTTATTTGCTAAGACATACCATACTTGTATGAGTGATCGACCTGCACGCCAATCACAATGCTTTTCACAATACATGCTCACCCGAGCTGCATGTCATGCTTCTGCAGTTTTTATATGCTGATTAATTTTGTTTGTTTTCTTTGGATTATAAAAAAAGTAGTAGAAATGTAATTTGTATGCTTTTAAAAGTACAAACTTTATAAATATAAACATTTGCAGTAACATCCAATAAACAGAATATTTAACATGTCTTATTCCTCCTGTGCTACAGATCATCACTTAGGCACTGATCTTTTAGTGCAGACCAGTTAATCATGGGAGCTCACCATCAGCATCACCTTGTGCTCCTTATTTAAGATTCGGGTAACACATGTACCCTATCAGGTTCAAGTTACTTTGAAACCTTCTGTGCAGGTTTTCATATTTGTGTTTACCTATGCATTTAAGCATTTTTTAAATGAAGCTTTCTGGGAAAAACGTTAGAAGTGTGTGTGTGTGTACACAGGAGTGAAGATCATTTCCCCTCCTCGCACGAATTTGGAAAGACAGAATTTAGTTACAGTGCACATTTTTTATGGATGGACTTAGAAACATTTAAATTTTAATCAGTTTATCTTTTTGATGTAAAGTCATGATTTTATATTTTTATCTTTGTTTGTGTTAAATGTTTATATTTGCATAATGAAATTGCAACAGACAGACTTATGGACAGATTTTTGATTCTGAAAAACTGAATAAACATTAATTCAAGAATACACAATAAACAGTTTGCAAAATGCATTTTTACAAAGTTTGAATATGCTAGCACACCAGAGCTAGGATTTTGTATTTGTCATGTTGTTAAATTGCATGCAAATTGTTACTTGGAAATGCATCAGAATGGAAAAATATTCAATCAATAATAACTGATTGGTGGTTTACCATGGTGCATCTTGGAATACATCAAACAATGTCCCAGTTTCCATTAGTATGCCTCACAGTGGTGTGCAGGATAAACAAATGGTCAGAGAGCTTGACCAGGGCCACTAAGCACTGAAAGTTCTGTTTGACATTCTGAGACTTTAGTTTGGTCACTAAATTGCTGCAGCTAGCTTGAATATTTTTCCTCTCCATCTGCTAGCCCTTGTTCAATAATGGTTACATTTTTATATTTATTAACTACTGCCCTTTAAACGCGAGATTCTGCAATTAACTAAGATTTAAGATATTGCAGTATAAACTAAATAAAATTGCACAAAAACTGCATCACAACATGGTGTACTGGTGCTTTCAGTGTCAATGCCAAGCCTGAATAAATGTCAAAAACATTTGCACCAAGCCACCCCAAACCATTAAAGATGGAAAACAACCAAGTGCAAATGAGTTGAAAAACTGAAGCCACTAACATAAAAAGGAATGATTGCAAAATAATAAACTGCCTACATAACAAAAAAGTAACACATTTAAGAAACAAAAGCATACATTTTAATGACAAATGCAGTTTCCCAAAGATTTTTTGACCAAACTAGTGAAATTGATTATATTTGCCTGCTTGCAATAAGTGTGACTGAAACACTTGCACTAATCTGGACTTTCTCTATATACTGACCAAGCATAACATAATGACCACTGATAGTTGAAGTGAATAACAAATTGAGTAGTAAAGTACTAGCTAATGTTGTTCTTAAAGCACTGGAGCAATCTAGCTGGGTATTTGTGCCACACTAATATTGTTGTCCACTAATGCAGTCAGTTTGGCAGTTTCGGCTTTACCCAGTCATTACCAATATACCCCTTGACGACTTCGGCTGGGCACCTGTCATTAGGCTCTAGGGCCATCAGCCTTGCAAACATTTCCATGCACACTGGTGTAAACCTTCTCCACTGTGATGGGACCTCCACTGTCTCCATGTCCTTCCGCCATGTTTCAAACTCCTGGTAGAAATCATCATCGTCTGTGCAGTGGTCCCAAGGGAAAAAGCCAGTTAAGATGCAAAAGAGGAGCACACCAAAGGCCCAAGTGTCTAGACTGGGTTGTATGCTAAGTGGTGGTGTACTAGGATCTTTCTGACCCTTTTCTGGCACCATTGCACACAACTCTGGTGCCATGTAAGGCAGTGTAGAAGAGATGTATTGGATTAGCGTGCCTCGTTTATGTGTTAGTCCAAAGTCAGCCAGCTTGATGTTGTTGCACTGGCTGTCCAGCAGCAGCACATTCTCGGGTTTGATGTCACGATGCACCAGTCCAAGGTGGTGTATGAACTCCAAGGCACTTGCTATCTGTATGGCACAGCGCTTCACCGCACTTTCAGGGATGCCTACCTGTGAGAGGAGAATAATGCATGCGCTGCTTTTTATCTTCATAATTTTAACTTCATGTTTTACAATTATGTCCTCATCGATAACTTCACTAAACAGAATAATTTAATCATTTTTTGTTATCATACCATGATTGTACATCATCATTATTTACTACTTCTTTTATGGGATATTTTCCAATTCAGGAAATTGTTTAGCACACAATTTTGCAAGAATCCATCCATGTGCCATTTCATCGTCCATTTAATCCAGTGCATTGCATTTAAAGACAATTTTGGAACCTAAAGTTTAGGTTTGCTTTTATATTAATCAACCTGCAAACAAACCTCATTCTGCAGACTTGGGCCTGTCATTTTATACTATGCAAAACGAGTAAGTACTCACTCCAGACACCCCTTGAACTTATTTGTGGAGTTTATAGTTTCAGAGGCGTTCACTGAGCCAGCGAGATTGAAAAGTAGAAGGACAGCTGTGTGGCATTATGACCCATATGCTGAGTGCCTCTAGCTCATACACACATTGCTGAAATGTGTTGAGCGTGCACTGCAGGATTTCATTCAATAACCCATCTCAGACATCATCCATCAGTGCTACATAGTAAAAACATGAATCTTCATCAGTTTTGCCATTCTGTAATTGGTGAATAGTATTTAAAGTCATGTTATTTCAATTTTTGGTCCCACTTTATAATAAGTTTCCCTAAGTACTATGTACTTACACATTAACAAACTATGTAATAACAGTGTAACTATTGGTGAAATACACATTGTTACTGATTAATTACAATGGCACCGGCTATGTAAGTACACATGTGTATTTTCACTTATGTAAA
>JAOUQU010097394.1:0-15884 GCA_028566735.1 Ammoglanis amapaensis
CGACCAATGGAATTTGGCCGACTAGTAATTTTTTTGGTCGACCAACGAATAATCGATTATTTGCGGACAGCCCTAGTTGTGACGTGACTTGTTAGACGCTGGACGTGCCATACAAGGGAGTATACTGAGTATATTTACAAAACATGTATTTCAAAGAGTCTTCTATGTGTCTGGTAGTACTATTTAAGGTAAATGTGTTAACATGACCTGTGTGTGTGTGTGTGTGTGTGCACACTATGTTTATATGAACATACTATACGTCTATCCACGTTAAACAGAACCACAGAACCTGAAAGCTTATAATTACACCCGACGACTGAAGCTTGAAGCTGCAGGATGTGCAGCGTGATGTTGCAGGAAGCCGTCATTAAGTAGTGTTAAGCAGGACACAGGAGGGAATTTGTGTTAAACACCTGTTCTGCTGCTGCAGGTGTGTCGGGCATGCTTTTGTGTACCTTTGTTGTTGTTTTTTTTTAATTGATGATCTATCCACAGAACGAGTATGAGCAGCTGAACTATGCACGGCAGCTAAAAGAACGACTCGAAGCCTTCACCCAGGACTTCCTCCCTCACATGAAGGAGGAAGAGGAGGTAGGGCAAACTGCTACGAATCCCTTGTATGAAAAGGTTATAAAGCTGAAATGTGATTTTTAGTTTTAACGTCAATGACAAACGTAGAAATCCTAGTCTTGTGCAACACTTTCAGAATTTTATCACAATCTTAACAGTCTAAAATGCAGTCCACCACTGTGTTTTCACACATTTAGGAATGATTCCTCTTTATTTAACCCAGTCCATGCAGTGAAACACTCATTTACACACACTAGGGGTTTTTCTTTGTTTAAGCAATAACTAAACATGGCGCATCATTTGAATTCAACTGTGTGAGAGAATTGTCAATATGTAAGTCATGCATGCGTTCTGTTCTTCTATTTTAATTACGTGATGATAGAAAACGTGAACTGTGAAGATCATCTGTATTTGATGCTTATTGGATATAACTGAGCAACATAATTGTCTCAGGTGTTTCAGCCCATGTTGATGGAGTATTTTACGTACGAGGAGCTGAAAGCCATTAAGAGGCAGGTGATCGCGCAGCACTGCAGCCAGCATCCTTCTGGAACGGCCGCCGACGTGTTAAAGGGTTTGAATCTGTGGAGTCGGGCAGAGGAGTTGCACAAGGTCTTCAAATACTCAGACCATGAGAAGACTGAGGACGGTATGTTTGGCTGTTTTCTTTAAACATATTAATACACAAACTACTGCAGATTATTAATGACAACTTGTACTTAACTGTATGTGTGGACACGTTTCAGCAGAGTTTGAGATCCACGCGAGTACGCACATCTCTGCTCTGCCAGAGGAGATCCTAGTCCGGCTGTTCAGGTACTTGGGGCCAGAGGACCTGTGCCGTTGTAGTCAGGTGTGTCGTACCTGGGCTGAGGTGGTCAAGACCGGCTCGCTGTGGAAACATCTGTACCCGGTCCGATGGGCCAGAGGTGAGGCATTGAAGATTTTATCACAGCAACGCATTTGACATTTCTGACATTTTCTCGGTCGGAAGAGCTCAGAAATGCTCTGCTAGTTTACTATTACTAGTACAAATAGCTTAGTGACGTAGTTTCAGTGTATACAGCAAAGTTACTCCGTGTTTTCGGATTGCATTGCATGGCCGAGATCTGCAGTTTGAAAGAATACCTTTCATGTCAGAATATAAATGTAGCTCAGAGAATGCGCTTGTTTTGGCTAATGCTTAACATTCTAATTCTAGGTGATTATTACCGTGGTCCCCCGGGGGAGCCAGACCAGGATCCGGATGACGAGTGGGTCCGCAATCTGCAGGACGAAGGCCGAGCGTATCAGGAGTGGGATGAAGACGCAGATGTCGATGAATCGGGTAATGTCCGTTATCCATAAAAATCTAGATCATCTTAGATATCAGATCTCGTTATTGACTGTATTTTATTGTGCCGTCCTGTAGAGGAAACCTGTGAGGATTCGTCGGCTATCAGTGCTGTACACAGAGAGAAAAAGTTGCTTAATGGAATGATCCAGAATCTTCTACCAGCTGTGGGACCATCAATTCGGACCCTCAGTTTAGCCTACAGTGCTGCCGTCTCCAGCAAAATGGTAATTCAGTAGAATCGAATCAGCTCTTAAACCTCCACCTGATCCACACGAGGACGTTTGTATAGTGAATTCGATATATATAGAATTGTATAGAAATGATAATAAATACATTTGTGTTTATCTTGTATATTTCTGTGCACTTTTCTTTATCAGGTGCGTCAGATCTTGAGCATGTGCCCGAATCTCACATACTTGGACCTCACACAGACAGACGTCACAGATTCTGCCTTTGACTGGTGAGCGTTTTAGCTTTAGCTTTTACCCAGTCTTTTGAGGTCTTTGTCGCAGTTTTATTTTAAACAAATATCTTACAAAAACAAATTTAAAATAAACTAGGGATGTTACGAAGAATCGTAAAAAGGATTGATTCACTTAGGGCACTCTGGTTTGAATCGTGAATCATTTAAGATGAATCAATATTCACTTTAAAAGGGGCGTGAAATGTGGAACCAGCTTTTTTTTTTTTGGCTTTGTTTTCACAACCCCACGAATAAACTGGCGTTCATCGTTGAAGTCAAATATTAATACCAAACCTTTTTCTTCTTCGTCTTTCGGCTGCCCTGGTACGCGATTACACCTGATGCCCTTCCTTCTATCGTCCTCTTTATTCATTAGGGCTTGGGATCGGCACTACGATGCAGTGATTAGCTATCTAGGTATCTATAGAACAATTCAGTATCTCCAGTTTGCCTGGTTGTTTGACTTCGGACTGTTGGAGCACTTTGGAGAAACTCCCATGGTAACATGCAAACGGTGCACTGAAAGTACCTAAACCGCCCCTGCCAATACATTTTTTTAAATTGAATCGTGAGCCCAGTATCATGTGGGTAAAGCATATCGTTACATCTTTAATACTAATCAGGAATGAAACGATATTGATACTCACTGATGTTTATTTTCATTTGTTTTTATTTACCAGTTGGGGAGAACTTGGAGCGT
Organism: Ammoglanis amapaensis; assembly: GCA_028566735.1. Taxonomy (NCBI): domain Eukaryota; kingdom Metazoa; phylum Chordata; class Actinopteri; order Siluriformes; family Trichomycteridae; genus Ammoglanis; species Ammoglanis amapaensis. Next base: position 3,070 of record JAOUQU010097394.1, read on the forward strand.
GTCGCTCACTGGAGCATTTGGACTTATCAGGATGTGAAAAGATCACTGACTACACCTTGAAGAGATTATCTTTCGGTTTAGGTGATCTGACCAAACCAACGTGTTCCAAGAACAACAAGGACCGGCAAGCCAAGATTCTAAAATCCTCATCCTCGGCTCTCAACATTTTGGACAAACATTCCGCCTACACGCTGAGGCGTCCCCGCTCGGCTCTGGTCTTCAAGTGGAGTCCCGGCGGACAGAGCATGGCCTGCAGCCCCGTGTGGGTCCTGGATCCCAGCGAGCTGGCCGACATCGAGGACGCAGGCGACTGGAGCAGACGAGGAGCCGTGACTACACAGGACGAGGGCCGGAACGATATTTTAGATCTACAGACAGAAGGCAGGTCGTGCTGCTGCAGGAGAAACACCAGTCGCGGCTACAGGACTGACATCGGCACCGCGTACCTGCAGCAACTCTACGGGACTTTGGAGGAAATGCAGTGCGGTCACTCCAAGTGCTGTGGCTTAGACACCGTGTTCAGGACAGTACAGTACGAGTCCCAGGCCATGGCGGGCAGCACTCGTTTTCGGACTAAATGCCCTGCACGGGGCAACTCTGAGACCGATCAGTCAGGGACCTTCCGATCACTCAAGTTCCTCAGCCTGTCGGGATGCTATCAGATCACAGACTTTGGCCTGAGGTACTGCACACACATCGAGAATCATGTAATCATGAAACGTTACACACAAACAATTCATTAGCGATTACAGTTAATGATCATTTGACGTCACAGTCAGTCGCTTATTCATGGTGTCTAATAATTAATGTGCTGCATTGCGTTTATCAGATGCTCCACAGTAAGCATTATAATCTAGTTTAAGTCGAATAATCTACACAACAGTCCAGGAACACAGCTACAGAAATCTTGGCAGGAAATAAATGAATAGCTGTGAGTCAGTAAGACAGATTAAGTGATTTAGTACAGTAGCTAAAAAGGTTTGAAATCATTCCGATGGACTGTAATTACTCGATTGTGGTCGTGTGCTTTACTGAAATGCTGTATTTTATTTAATAAATAGTATTCAGACATCTAATTTCCAAATTTAAAAAAAGTCACAGCTATTATAATAATTCAGAATTGTTCGTTGTACTTGTGTGTTCGTGTGGTGTAGGTGTTTGACTCAGAGAGGAGGACTTCCTCAGCTGGAACATCTGAACCTCTCGGGCTGTTTGTTCATCACTGAGGTGGGACTGCAGGAGCTGGTGACTGTTTGTCCTTCACTCAACGATGAGCACTTTTACTACTGCGATAACATCAACGGTAACACAGACAGACGGACCTTTTCAGATCCTCATTCTAAGTTTTTAATTGTTCTACAAGTTACTACATAGTTACTTTTAATGAGGCTCCGTTGTTCTGCACAGAGCCCTGACTTTAAAATGGTCACTATTTTAACATGATGTGCTTTCGATTGTCTTGGGTTGGGCAGTTTATATGCAAACAAAATACATATTACATTTTAAAATGTTTTTTTCCCCTATAAGCACATGTACAGTGTGGCTATCGGACAGAACCAGCTGTAGAAGCGACTGTCTAAATATAGTTAATCACAAGTTATAGTTTCACAAGTTCGTCTCCTGGCTCTCATAAATATGTATTTTTGGGGGGGATGTAGCTTCTGTAAACATTTGTGTCCAACCGCGTTATGTAAACAGTTTTGTTTGATTTTTGCTTGTGCAGGTCCTCATGCTGACCGGGCGAGCGGGTGTCAGAATCTGCAGTGCGGATTCAGGGCTTGCTGTCGCTCGGGAGAATGATCACCAGACTCCGTTGTTTGTTTGTTTGTTTTCTGTATAGCTTTACTTCTTTCTGCTCATATCTCTCTCTTTCTCTCTCTGGCAAACTTTGGAGGGAAATAGTTTACCGTCTTACACGGAATGGTTCAGCTTTATTAAAAGTTAGTGTATCTCAGTTCTCTTATTACTTTAGAATTTAAGGCAAATAAGTCAAGTTACATTCATACAATATTTTTTTTTGTTCATCTATGTCGACTTAGAGTTCATCTTGTAAAGTGGTGGGGTTTAAACCAAAAACGTTCTGCTCATGAGTCCAGTACTTTAATCACAAGACTATGTAACAGTCCTGTGAGGTCCCACTAGGTTTTATTTACCTGTTTAAAGTGACAAACTGAAAAGTCACTCTGATTCTAATGATCCCATTTTGGTGTCGGTGACATCTACCGGCCAGCAGAGGTCACAGTTGCAGCAGCAGCAGTGAGTAGCCATGGCAGGGTTATTTTTTTTGTACTTTGTTTCGACTTCCTGAAGGGATTTCGTAATTATTATTTCTCAAGTTGAAATCTAGGTCACCATTAAGGAACCGTTCAAAAATAATAAACGTTATTTAATTTGATGCTTTGCTTAAATGTTTGTGACGTTTGCTGTTCCGTTACGACTGTTGTCGGCTATATAAACGGCTCGGCTACGTCAAGGTCAAGTGGTCCAGTGTTCACTGCATTATACCAGGTAATTCCAGGCAATCTGGACCCACCACTACACTACGTAACCTGAACATGAAAAGAAATTTAACTGGTTTTAGCACAATAATTTATTTCTTTGTGTTTGTATAGTCACATCAATCACATCACAAACACCATTACACAATTTGTTATGTAACGAGAGATTCATAATGACTTGTTTCGGCACATGTCAGCTCGCTTGTTATGAAAACCTAAATTAAATTAGTGCTAAATTAGTGTTACTGAAATGAAACGTAAATACAGTGTGTGCATTTAAAAATAGGCTCTTCTTCTTCTTTTCGACCTTTCATCTCTGCTGTTGCACTTCTTGTGTTTTGCACTCGACCTTTCCGAGCACTCTTATAAGGGGAGTGGATGTGTGTGTTTTTGGATGTGTGTGCCCCTTTACCGGATGGGGTAAGATGTACATTTGTAGATGATTCTTATTGATGTTCATTGACGAGTTTGAGTTTCTTGTTTTGCATTTAGGACGCACTTTGTTCCTAATGTGTTGCTTTAAAGGAGAAAAAAAACCTCATGTTCAGAGTGAAATGTTTTCTTTCTTCTTCTTTTTTAAAAAAATAGTTATCTTATAGTTATCTTATCTCGCATCGACCGACAGGATTCAGCTTCTAGTGAAAGATGCCTGTAGTAAACATACGCTACTCTGACTAACCTGTATAGCGTTCAATACTCTTGTAAATACGTTTTAACTTCATTTTCTCATAGAATCGTTCAGGTTTAGTTATAAACAAGCTACTGCAGGGCAATTTTCTCCGTGCTTAATGAACACGATTTAAAAACTGGCAGTGGAATGGCAGTTTTCCCCTTTAACACCGAGTCAGCATCCAGCTGTAGTCGACAGGTAATAAAAGCCGATACCTTTTCAGTTCTTCACTGTACGAACTAAAAACCTTTAGCTTCAATGGCCATGTTTTGTGATGTAACGATGCAGTTCATGACACTGGGTTCACATTCTCGTATGTCATTTCCTTTATTTGATTAATTATCTTTTTTTTTCTTCCATTTATGCAGCACCGTTTATTTTGCGCTCTCGTGTATGCAAGTAATGACAGCCTTTTTATTTCTGTCATCTAGGTAGATCTAGATGCAAAACAATTCTGCACATTTCCCTCAATGTTTAAAAACAAATCCAACAGTAACCAATTAACTTCCATTATTCCCAGTTAAATATTATGTACCTGAATCCAGTCTAATAATGCCAAACGTCAGTCACTTAAAAATACAAACAAGCCGGACTTCTACATGCTCAAGCAAATAAATTGCTGGTTAATTAAATAAACCAATAATTCTAATAAAGTGTCCTCAAAGACATTTGGCTTGAATACCGTACACATGACAACCCAGCAAGTGAGGTCAACTGGGATGTCTCGATCGCACTTTGTGTCCTGCATTCTTTCTGTGTAAACTCGTCTTTATGATGCATCGTTACATCCATATAAGAAAATCTGTGTCATCATGCTTTTTTATTTCTTTTTTTTTTTTTAAGTATTATTGCTGCATTTTTAGCATGCTCCCTAGCTAAAGGTTATAACTGCAATTTATCAGTCACAACTCGCATTGCTTAACGCTTAGCAATTTATTCAGTAGTAGCTAAAGATTTTGTAATCACCATGATCGAGTCTTCGGTAACCGGAACTACGTTTACATTGTTTAATACTCATTAGTTCATGTAATCGGACTGAAAGTGGGGTGTGAATAAAAAAACTGCATATTCCCAGTCTAGTTCAGGGAAACGTTAGATGAGGGCTTTAATAACTTCTTACGTTGCTCACGGTTTTGGACAACAATGCAGATGTGATTTGGCTGGTTGTTGATAAGGGGGGATTGTGTGAGGTCGAGGCCCAGTGATTCCACAGAAACTGGAACTGCCGACTGACCCAATTCAAGCATGGTTCAAATGCACTGCATGCTTAAATTGAACATATAAATAAAGTTTATTCATTGTTAATCACTTTCTGCTCTTTTCTGTACACGAAGTGGGATTGGTGGTCTTTACATTTTTATTGATACTATTTTCATTTATGTGTTTATATAATTGGATGATTACATGGACAAAGCTGATTTATTTATGACCGTATCGATTATATACAAAAGTCTCCTCATTACAGCAGCTGTTAGTGTGTAACATATATTAAGCACCGAGTGAACATTTGATCCTTGTAGTTGGTTTTAGAAGCAGCCATGGCAGGCCGACTATGATGATGGTCAGATTGCGATCGTGAAATGACTGGATCTCCAAATCTGGATCTGCAGCTCTTCTGGGTCGTCTATTCCTGCTCTTCTACTGTCAGTATCTATCAAAAGTGGTCCAAAAGCAACGTTGGCGCTCGTTGGTTTGGTCTTTGTTTGCCTATCCAACCGAAGTTAATGCTGCAAAGTGGGGGGCAACACAATATTACGAAGGTGGTCATAATATATAAGATGTGTGTATAAGGGTGCAAGGAACGTGATGTTCTTACCCCAGTTATGCTCATTTAGTCTCACAGCAACATATAACTCATGTTTTTGGGCGCTTGTTTCTTATTATTGCTTCATTATTTGTTACGGTATGTGTGTGTGTTTCTTTTGGCTCTTCACTCGGTGGACTTATATTTACCGTGGACCCTTGAAAGACCCCAAATCCAGCATAAAGAGGCTGGGTGAACTCCGTCTTCACTCTGTGCAGGAGTGTCACGCGGTCCGAGACGCTGTAGAAACTCAGGACTCCCATCATATAGTCCAGATAAACTCCTATCCTGTGAGGCGCCGGTACCGGCAGCTCGGTTTGCTTGTTGTCGTGCACGAAGGCGTATTGCCACGTGGAACAGTCTAGACTCCAGCTGTCCTGATTGTACCCGAATCCACATTCGTCTCCATCTCCTTTCCTGCCGATGCTTGCGTAGGAAACGGCGACGTCCACTCCGAACATACCGGTCCACTTGGCCTCCCAGTAGCAGCGTGAAGTGAGAGGTTCACGGCACAGAACCTGAGCCCACCAGTCAAAGCGATCAGGGTGATCTGGGTAAGGCTGGCACTGTGCGTGGCACTCCACGGCTCGGTTCTCCTCACACAGGGTCAGGTTTGAGTGGGCAGTGTTCGGGTCGAGAGACAGTCGGACCAGATCTGAAAGAGGACGTTAGTAGATGTACAACATGTCTTAAGTTTGGACTTTTGTTAAATGCATCGATTATTCTAAGTTTTACCAGCACTTAATCTTAATTAGTGACATGGTGGGACGCTGGGCGAATACATTAAACACCTGAACAGGTTGACAGTCTGTTGCAGGGTACAGAAACAATTCAGTTGGTTGCATGTCTGTGAATCGTGGTATTGAGAACATGCAAAGTCCACACAGAAAGGTTCCTTACCGCCCCATTTAGGAATCCAGAACCTATAACCTTGCTATGAGATGTCAGTGCTACTGATTAAGCCACTGTGTCAGCCCGTAAATCTAAATGCAAATTAAAATAATAAGGAAAGAATAAAACGATCTGTTCGCAGACTTTCGTACCGTTGTGAAGAAGTTGATACTCACACTGCAGAAAATCCTCTCTCGTCCTGGGTTCCACGGGAACTAAAATCTGGTCCATTTTTACTACAGCAAAGTAAACATGTTAATGTGTTAAACTCTTTCCTTATATTTCTTCATTCCAATGTTTCCAAACCGTCACGTTTCACAAGATTGCTTCTTTGATCGAATGCTTCTTACCTGCCGCGACAATTTTCTCCATTTCCTCCCGCCAGAGCTTTTCAATCTTCGGTTTGAATGTGGAGATGGACTTGATGGCTTCTCCAAAAGAGAACTGAGGATTAAGCTCCATGTCCGGGACATCTCCAGACGTTTGACTGAGGGCCTCCACTGACTGCAATCATTCACACGAAGACCGTTGTAACTTTCTGAACTGTACATGGTTCGAGAGCTGATCATAGATTTATATATTTCACATACATAAGATGCTACATGCTAAAAATGAAAGAATATATGAATAGATTCTGTGACACACTGGGTGAATACACTAAACACGTCACCAGTCGGTTGCCGACAAACATACACACACAAATTTTAGTATGTTCAATTAATCTGACTGCATGTCTTTGGAATGTAGGATGAAACTCAATTCTGATACAAAAAGGCCTGGATTGCCTTACGCAAGAATCGAACCCGGGACTTCTTACTGTGAGACGACCAATAAGAGCGTATACATTAGTTAAAGTTAGCTGGTATTTTATTACATCATAATTTTGTATGACTTGTATTTAAGCCATGCTCGCTCTACATGTTTGTGCCTGAGGCTCGCTGCCCTGCTTGTGTTTGTACTAACACGTCAGGATCCGAGTGCGCTCTACAGGATAGTGTTACACTCGGCCGTGTTACCTGCAGGAAGTGGACGTCATTATTAGTTAGAGACAGCAGCTCTATCTGAGCATCTCTCTTCTTCATTTCATCCATCTCGCTCGCCACCAGTGTCTGCATCCTCTTTACGCTCCTCAGCTTGTCTTTTTCCAGGATTCGGACCTGCACCTTCAACTCGGCCTGAATGTTTTGCATACAGTCAGCCATCTCGGCGAAGAGACGCTCACTCTCCTCCTCCACGGCTTGACACATTTCCTGTTTGGAACCAGCAGGAAAACATTGAATGTCAGACAGTGACTGTGTTATAAGAATATGATGCTTTAACTACAACTGTATAGCTGGAACTTGAACATTGCGTTCTGTTTTGATATCAGATTGATTTGCAGCCTTAACACGATGGCGCTGGAAACCGAAGGTCATCTATTGTAAGTATTTTTTGAATATTTAACATTAAAAACTCTATTTACCACAACACAGTGCATTTTATTGTATATATGCTTTATATAAGATGTGTCCAAGTCTCAGTTTTTGCCACAATTTTGCTTAAAGTTTCACATGTTTGCCACCGGTGATCGGTGTAGCTGATATTTAGGTTCTTTTCATGCAACAGGAGCGCCTGTGCACCAAACGTCTTTATGAACCTCCCTTTGTTTAGAGAGGGCATGCCGAAACACGATCAGACCTTCCCCTCACTTTGTATATTATAATATACAAATGAAGGCAGCACGGTGTCTAAATCACCTGAAATCACTAGTTAGAAGAAGCGTCCATTGATTTCAGGGCAGAAAACGTAACTAGGATGTTTTGTTGTTCGGTACAAACACAAGTCAGAATCTCCAGTGCACAGATAGATAATGATGGTAGTAGTTACCTTAGTAACTAGACTAACAGCAACCAAACCCCCAAAGGTTTATGGCACGTACGTATTGCTAAAGTGATAATTTAAAGGATGTAGAAACCTATTACGTCCCTGGTTATATGATATGTTTTGCTTTACCTGGCTGACCTGTGCATTGTGGAAGTATCAGGTCAGGTCAGATCTGTTTCCTGTAAGATTTACACTTTCATGACTTTTGATGTAGCAAAATATAGTATTAGGATAATATCACCATCATTTAATGTCCTGATTTATTCCCCTGGGTGGGTAATGAGCACGTGTGCATCAAACAAAGGTGCTTTAAGTAGACTCTGTGATGTCATTCGATCACTTTTCTACTTATTACTTGTGCATTAACCGTGCGGGACCTTAAGACGACACTTACCCCGAGAATGATCTTCGCCGAGTTAAGGTCCTTCAGCTGCTTCTCAAGTTTTGTGATCAGCTGCTTGGACCGTCTTAACTCCTCCTAGAGGTTCATAAATATAAAGTCTTGATGATGTGCAAACACAACATTTTGGATTCCCTGCCTTGCCAATTTTCTCCTAAAATTAATACCACAATATGTTTTCTCCTCTGTGAGTGTTTACGGATTCGACTGTCGGTGCTTTACCTCCTTTTGCGCTCGCCCTGTGGCTACTGACACTTTGTCGTGGCCTTTATGACCCTCCAGCGTGCACGTGCAGCAGATGCACTTCTGCTCGGTACGGCAGTAAATCTTCAGGACCTTGTCATGTTCCGAGCAGGTCATGGCCTGCAGCTGATCAGATGCATCGATCAGTGTGTGTGCAGCCCTCCTGTGCAGGGCGTCGTGCAGCCTGAGGTGCTCGTCACAGTACGAATCCGAACAAACCAAGCAGGACTTGACCGCTTTGTTTTTGCTGCCTGTGCAGATGTCACAGGCGACGTCTCCGGGTCCAGCCAGAGTTTCTCCACCGAGATCGGTCCTGCTCAGTTTATCTGTGAGTTTATTGACTTGCCTGGCCTGATCAGGCCTTGTGAAGAAAGTTTGTGAACACTGGGTGCAGCTGTAAGTGCCTGTGCGCTCATACTCACGTAGCAAGTCGTCAGCGCAGGCCGGGCAGTAGCTGTGCCCACAGGGAATATCAGCAGTATCCGTCGATTGTCTGTGGCACAAAGAGCAATCAGAGAGGCTCTGTGGGTGTGCATAGCTGGCCATTTTTGGACGTGTAGTGGGACAGAGTTAAAGGGATGTGACAGAACTGAAGGATTTAAGTTTCGTTTCTCTCAGTCTGTTGGATAGGAGGAGTTTCGCTGGGTCTGTCTGAAAAAGATAAACATAGGAAATGAGAGGGCATGACGACTGGTACTAAATAGTCACATGACACAACATGCAACTCACAGGCGAGTCTAGGCCTAGCCTGCACACTAACTTTGCTTGTATATAGAATGGTGAATCTTAATAACAGCCTAAAGTCATTACTATCCATGACCTGTATTTATTCATTTATTTATGACTCGAAACATGTTTGTGTACCGTGTCCGTCATGAATATAGTATAAGTGTAAACCATGAAATCCATATAAAATTACACCTGTTGTCCACAAACTCAGTTTACCAAGGATGTAAAAGTAACTGGTTAAAGTTGAACAGGACAAACCGATGGTTAAACAACGATTAGACAATCTGTGCATGAATGCACCTATAACAAATTAAAAATCACCTGTTTTGTGTTGCATATAAAACGCTGTACTGAGGCAGCCGAGGCTAAACATGAGCAATTCAATATTTTTGTTAATTGCAACCAACGAGATATTTGGAAACCAGTTAGGAAATGCAACCACAGTAAAAATAGATAAAACACACACACACTTAAGAAACCATGCCAATAGAAAACATCCATCAGCTACTGTGACGTCATCAACTTAGACTTTGTTTATGTTCAGACAACTAAACTACAACTAAAACAATGCAAAATTATCGTTCAATATTCAACATTTATACCCAAGTACCACAATTCATTAAGCGAAGTGATTCACAGTGGTCTGCACATGCGCAGTGCAGCTCAGGTAAGCCGAGCAGATCAGGTAATCATTATACCTGTAGTTCAAAGTTTAACTGGATTTCTTTTGTCAGTTTTTATATTAGATTCGTTTTTATTACTTATAGACTAGTCCTGGGCTGTTTTTAACTCTTTTGGAGAGACTTCTACATTATTTGGACGTTGTTTATTGCCTGTAGTGATCTACAGAGACTCACACGTGGAGCTTTGATGTGTTTTATAAAGTTTGTGTATAATTAAGCTTTTTTCCTTCATTATAGAAACATTTATACCGGTTTAACCAAAACTAACTGATACATGTGCACTAGTGAGAGATGGCAATAGACTGAACAACCTGTTCAGGTGTCTAGTGTATTCACACAGTGTGTGTCCGACCATGACAAGCATAAAAGAAGATTAAAGTGCTGGTAAAACTAGGTAATGGGTGAATATATTTTCTATGCCGTCTTAAACCCCGGGTTTATGGTGTTTGACTGGGAGGAAGGAGTGTTGTTGGTCGGTTGGGGTTTATAAGTGAGATCAGAGTCCGTGTAAAAAAAACTATTTGTTATAATTTATTACATGCTTTTATTCCTCACCGTGACCCTTACCATATTTGTGTAACGTTAGAACGAGTACAATAAAGGAGAGCTGCCGATTGCCGTTATAAAACCATCGTTTCATAACCAGGCGGTTTTGTGACGTGTTTTATTTTTTTAATACACATGTGCGCATGCGCGTCGCTACATTCTAATATAAAGCCACTATACGCAGCTCGACATATTAATTATATATACCTGCGTGTACAGGTGTGTTTAAAATGTTTGTTTTCGGCCATTTGAACGCCGTAAAGCTTAAACGTCTGGCGCGCACGTGCGTAGGGGTCGGGCACGTGAATAGTGGGAGGTCTCGCGCGAGTCGTTGTTGCGCGCGCACGCACCCGGTACCGTTATTGCAGAGGAACGCCGAGGATTACGCGCGCGCGCATCTGTAAAGTAAGTGTCGCCCCCAAAGCTTTTATTTTATTCATATTCGGGTCGGTTTTAATCCTTTACATGTGAGATTATTATTATTATCATCTTTAACGTGTTAAATACTCAAAAGAAAGAAAAAAACAATCTCGTGCACGTTTTGTTTATTTATTTATTATTATTATTTTTGGCATCAAAATGAGTCCAAATGAAAAAATCTAATCCTTATATCAAACAATTATAAACCAAAGGCACCGTCGCCTCACTTCAAGAAGGTCCCGGGTTCAATTCGCGGTGCGTGCTGTGCGTATTTTGGCATGTTCTCCGAATGTCCGCGTGGCTTTACTCCGGGCGATCCGGTTTCCTCTCAAATTCTAAAAAAAACCCCACAGTTAAGGCAAACTGAAGATACAAAATAATCCATGAGTGTGTTTGACGTGAGTCTAATGTCCTGAATGTATATAGTGTGTGTGTGTGTGTGTGTGTGTACCCTGCAACAGACTGGCAACCTGTTCAGGTGTTTAGTGTATTCAGACAGTGTGTGTCCAACCATAACAACCATAAGATACGATTGAAGTGCTTATAAAACTAGCTCATGGGTGGATATATTTTATATTTCGTCATAAAAACAAGATTTATGGGCTTTGACTAAATATAAATAAATAAATATAAAGAATTGTAAATGCTCATAGAAATGAAAATGAATCAGAAATACAGACAGACTACAAAAAAGTCGCATATTGCGACTTTTTAAGGGCCACAAAGTTTAAGCACCTTTAAATTGAGTTCAAGCTTTACTAAAATAAGGCGTAAAAATAAATAATATTAAAATATGTATGTTTATCATGTATGTATGTGGTTAAAAAAACAAGCATTGAATAAGCAGTCCTCAATTCTGAACTTTTTTTTCCCTAAATAGTAAAGCAAGGTGCGTTTATTTCTATATCAACATACAAACACGGTGGCAATTAACTTTACTTACTTTACGGCAAAAAAAAAAAAAACATTTAAAACGAATTATAAAACATTTAAATTTCTTCAAACATTCTTGATATTTAGAACCTCAGACAGGTGCTTTTACACACAAAGGAACGAATCCTCCACATGTAACCCAATCGGTGCAGTGAGTCACAAGTTTATGCACACTAGTGAACACACACTAGGGGGCAGGAGCAGTAAGTGAGCACACGTGTCTGGTGCGAATGGGCAGCCCCTATCCACAGCACCCGGGGAGCAGTTCCGGTGCCTTTCTCAAAGAGGCGATGAAGCAAGGTGAGCGTGCAGATGTTGCTTCACAAGAACCTTAAAGCATTTCGGATGCTAATTTCAGACTGATGTACTTTTACTTTTGACCAGTGACGCGTTTGGTGACCGCGGTTTTTCTCCTTTTTTTTTTGCAGGATGACAGAAAAACGAAGTATGGACGGCATGGAGAAGGGCGACCTCTCGCCGTCGTCCGGGGCCACGGTGAGCTTCCACGACATCCATTACCAAGTGGAATCTAGAAGCGGGTTTCTCTGCAAGCGCAAGACCGTCCGCAAAGACATTCTTGTTAACCTGAAGTGAGTCCAGTTCACTGTCTTTAATGAACTTTATTCGGCATTATAAACCCCCTCAGCACCAATTTGGCTCAGATTAAAAGCAGAAATTGTTGTAATCATGAGAAATCTTGTATCTCGGCCATGACTTAAAAAAAGAAGAAGAAAAGAAACCATGATGGTGAAAATATTTCAGTTCATTAAGGTGACGTACATCATTGTTGTTTAGGATTCTAGTCGTTGGTCAGTAGGATGTATAAAGTACACTGGGTAGCAGATATGATTATATTACCATATATAATATATTCTTTTAACGTTTGCATTATAATAAATGGTCATAATAACATGGCTTATGTTGGTACTTATGTAACGCATGTAATAACTATTTAGTTTTTATACTATAAAAGCTTTTACTTGGGCGGCACGGTGGCTGAGTGGTTACAGCACTGTCGCCTTACAGCAAAAAGTCCCGGGTTCGATCCCCGGGTCGGGCTGGGGACTTTCTGTGCGGAGTTTGCATGTTCTCCCCGTATCAGCGTGGGTTTCCTCCGGGTACTCCGGTTTCCTCC
>JAOUQU010097500.1:0-26616 GCA_028566735.1 Ammoglanis amapaensis
CACACACACACACACACACACACACACACACACACACACACACACACACACACACACACACACACACACACAAACCTCTCCATCAGCTCAGGTCCGGGCCAAAGATCACTCTCCCAAAATAGCATCAGGTCTCCGCAGCACAAAATAAAACTATTTATTTTTAGTCTGAACGGACCAATCTGAGCTATTACAGGAACAGCGAACGGGGCCTCGTCCAAACTGCAGCTGGTCAGACAAACCTTTGACCTCTCGATGGTTTCCACATGTATGATGTGAAGCAGGTCGGCTGTGTCCTCTCCAATCAGGTTCATTCCTCTTTAAAATCCGGTATCAGCAAATAATTCAATAAAACATCTACAAATATTACTTATTATTATTATCATTATTGTACGTTTTATTATTCTTCCTATATAATAGTATTATTTATTGTTATTTGCTAATACTTTATTATTATTGTTGTTTATCATAATATATAAAACATTATTTTTATGATTAAAGTCATTATCAAAACATTATTCTTTATTATTATTCTAGTTATTCTTATTCTAGCAATTTTTTTATATTATTATTATTACTTTTTGTATTGTTATTGTTATGCTATTATATAATAATAATAATTAAATTACTTGTTATTACTGTTTATATTTTATTCACTAATATTTTTTAAGACTATATTGATTTTCATTATCATTTTTGGTTGTTATTATTATTATTATAATTAATTTAATTATTATTATTGCTCTGTTTATTGTGTCTGAAGAAGGTTGGAGCAAAAAAGCTTTAAAGGAAAGATCTTCATGTGATGATGATGTGATGATGTGATCGTTGCGAAGCGTCAGTGGCTTCATGCTCAACCTTTTTTATTCTGACATTAATAAATACTATAATACAGTTTATTAGTTAGTTTATTAGATAGTTAATAAACTGTTATGAATAAACTGTTATTTATTATCAAAAAGCTACGACTGGAGAGACTCTGTGGATCCGGATTAAGTGCCAGAGACACACTAAGTAATTGTAGGAAGCACTAAGTAATCACGATTGTGTGGTGAACCGTTGTGAAATAAACCAGCAACATTTCAGATGTTTTCAGCTCGAGTGCTGCAGGAAGTTTAGGATTAGGACTAGTGGAGAGTAAATGTGGGTCATTAATAATATAAAAGAATAAAATGTCATTATTTGGCTGTTGCAATCATGTGAGAAACACTTCATTCATCTCATAACAGGTTGTTATGGATCTTAGAATCTTAGCAATACGGTTTGCAGGTCAGGTGTCTGGACATCCATCGAGAAGGTGGTACTTTTAGTACCGGACCAGTGCCAGCGCCCAGCCGTGTACAGTATGTGTTCAAATCTCTAAACATAAAAGCAAGGAAACTGAAGTTTCCTAGTCAAGTGTCCCAATACTATTGGCTATGTAGTCCAGCTCTAGTAATGCCTATGCTTTTATTAAGCCATATACACAGACGTAGCTAGGACAATTTATCTAGACTTTATATATACAAAGTTGGGACAGGGGACATACTGTGGGTGGATCTGTGGGCTGTCAATTGATAGGTTGATGGTTTGAATCCCAGATTTGTTGGGCTCTTGATCCTTTTAGTACAATGGCTGAACCTGCACTTCCAAAAGTGGTGGGGTATGATAGTAAAGATCTTAATTGTTCTGCACAAATATGAATATTTAGCATGGTATTATTATTTATTTATTCTTTTTAATATCAATTACCTATCTATTGAATTCTATTCTATGCTTGACATACATTCTGTATTCATTCGAAATAAACTGAAATGTATTTCCGTCATTGAAAACAAAATCAGTTCTGATTTCAGTCCGAGACTCAGAAGCACATCAACATGTGTTTACTAGTTTCCATCACCTGCGCCCCCTGACCTCGCCCTCGTATCCGAAAATAGCCCCTGTTCCCGGAACCCCACTCATTCATTAAGCCTCTCTCCTGACAACATAATGTCGGTGCACGAAGATGGAGGCTTGAAGAGTTTCGAGGAGGGTCAGGGAGGGTGGCCGGACGGTCGTTGCCCGGGGCTGTGCCCACACCCAGCTGTCAGTCAGTGTGAAATAACCCAGATGCCCTCTGTGATCTGTGCCATGTGGTCCTCATCTGCAGAACACGGCGTGATGAAGCGTGTACCCTCCGGTCCAGCTGTTGGTGCGTTTAAATCCATGAATGTTCTCCTGACCAAGAAAAATGTGCAATAAAACACACCAAAACTGAAGGAACGGTCACCGTATCAATGCTTAACGATATTATCCAATTATGAGAGATATAGAAACATTTAAATAATTACTATTCGTTACTATGATCGTCATTATTATTGCTATTAATAATAATGTATCACTCAATAATTAAAAAAGTGATTGTGGATGTGACATAATCCTCCTGTTTATCATCATTCTTCCTGTTTATCTTGTAATCTTCTCGAGAACTGCACTGGCCCGGACCTGTGATGCATTCCCGAATCTACAGGGAGTCCCGGGCTCGGTCCGTCTGCCCGGCAGCAGAGGGGTGGATACTCAGGTGGGCGAGTCTCAGTATTTGTGTTGTTGTTTTGTTGTCATTGTTGAGCAGACACAATGGACATGATCGTTCCTCACTGTTAAGGTAACTAGGGAGGCTTGGGGGGTGGGGGACGGTGGAAGACGGGGGTCGGGATTTTAAATCTTTCCTGGACTGAAAGTACAATGGAGGTTGTCCCAAATAGGCACGTCGTCCCCTTCTCCTCCCTCCCTGGCTTTCGGGCTTGCTGGTGCATCACAATGGCCAGGAGACTGGAGAGGCGCTGGCCTAGGGCTACGCCGAAGGCAAGCTGGCAGTCCACCGGCTCTAGAACTTACCGGAAAATACAGATTGATACAGATACTTAAAGATCTATGAGGACAGTTTTATTGCTTCAGTCACCAACAGCATGTAGACGCTTGACTGCAACCTCCAAAAATTTTGGTCTGTGTCTGTGAGCATTGGTGTCAAAGTCTTTGAAGCACTTGCGTGGTCAACATGAGAACAACTGACTCACAGACTCACAGACATCCCAGTTCCTGCAAAAGCTGTTTGTTGACGTTGAAAACGTTGTTCTACTTCAGAATCCAAATATTTTTGGCCATATAAATAGAATTTTTTCTCATGTAATACACAAACTTTCTTTCTTTCTTATAATTTTGTTACCATTTTTTTTCTCACAGAAAAAATCCCATCAGATATGGAAACCATCAGAGCGCTTTGTTTTTTAAGCTTAGACCCCGGGGATCAGATGTTGAGTAATGAAGCGGCGTTAACAAACCCGACCATCGGCGCATTGGAGAGTTTATCTAGCGGTCTCGCTCCAGTCAGGCTGGCCTGGTTACCGGAAATGGACTAACCCAAAGGAAATGGGTCAGTAATGACCCGGGTCGCGTCGGGGGCATCAGATCGGCGCGAACATTGTAGGGCGAGAGTGGAAAAAGAGGCGGAGCTTGTTACTGTACTTTGTAGTTCCAGATTGGACCAAATCGGAATAAGAACCCTGTATGATTGGATATTGGACCAGATTTAACAATGTTAGTGCTTGTACATCAAAACAATGTAGATTTGAATGCATTGTTAGTTTTTAAATGTGCTTTTATAGAGGAAATTAAGTATTCGTGTTGTTTTTAGAGTTTGCAAAATAAAAAGAAAACATTAAATAAATTAATCATTTGAGGAAATGGGCTCAAACTACCAGGTGTTTATAGATTAAGAATAACTTTAGTTTAGGATTCTTGACCCTACAAGGTTCTTATAGTTTAGGGAAGGTCATACATTTTAAAGGAAATCGGAATTTCAAATAAAAAGGTCAAGAAACATTGAGCTTTTAGATAAAACAAAACTGGTACCAAAATTGGCACGAAGCCCAACATCTCAGTTGTTGCTTACAGAATCATGACACGACATTTTAGAGAAACTTTCAAATAACCAAAATTATAAATTCATTCTTTTTTTTCTGCCTTATTACCAATTTGATCTTGTCATGATTGCTGTGGGTCCAATTGACAAAACAATTGGATACAAATCAGGAAACACCAGTTCACAGTAGACATTGTGATTCCTTCCTATCTCAGCACTCGTCAGTGTTTATTCGCTCTTGTTACCCATCAGTCCACAGGAGATCAGGAGTTGGCATATGTTAGGGGGTTAACAGGGTGCACGTGGGAGTGGAGCACATCGAACAGGTGTAGGGTTCGAAGGGGATCAATTATCCTGGGTGGTGCCCAGCTGTCACTTGAGGCTTTGCGAAGATTCTGAAGAAATACCAAGAAAAATTCACCTATATCAGTCATTAAAGATAATAAAACGTCGAGTCATCATTCGGTGACGGAAATGATCCTGTGGCGCATCACAAGCCGCTATAACATGCTAATTGTTTTGTTGTTATGTGTTCCAATAATTTGCTGGCGGCGGAGTTGCGGCTTTTTTGCGGTCGTTGTCTCCCTCCGGTCCGGCTATTTAGGAGAGACCTTGTTAGCTGGTGAACCTCAGCATCTCATTAGTCCTGCTTGTGGTTGATCATCGTTTTGCTTACATCTCGTCTGCGCCACATCCGTCTGTCGTCTAAACACGGCTTCCCTATTGGACGGTTATTAAGACTCATCAAAAGCCACAAGGTCAGATTTCACAGCCTCCTGTCAGGTGAATTTCCAAGGAAATGTATTGGTACTTTGGAGAGTATTAATCTCAAATCTTGACCCAAAGATGGGAAGGTCTGGGTGTGTGGAGTCTGCATGTGTCTGTCTGGGTTTACTGCAGGAGCTCAGGTTTTCTCCCACAGTACAAAATCGTGCATTACGTGTTAATTGGAGACACTGAATAGTCATATAGTTACTAAGTCAAAAGGATGCACTACCAGCACATTATTGTGCCAGTCCTGAGCCTGGACAAATAAGGATGGAAGAGCAATCAGAGAAAAATCTACACAGTTGTGGTGTATTAGTGAATTATAGATCACAGTTTGAACTCATAGTTGAATTTTTTAAACCTTAAGGGGTTCGTTGATCTTCATTCAAAGATGAAAGGGTGTTGATTTGAAGTCTTGTTAAATGTTAAAAGGTAACTTGGGCCAACAATGCTTCAATTTAGCATTGTCTTAAGGTAAGAATCAGAACCTGGACTGATAAAATCTTTATCGTTTTTTTGTTGTTGTAGTTTGTTTGTTGTTGTTCGGTAAGGAGCTCACGATTCAGCACAAATAAGTCGAAATGGCAATAAATCCTAAACCACAGATTGTTTATTAGATAAGTGTTTAGGTTTGGAATCATCGTGCGGCCGTTCAGGGGAGCTTGTGGGGAAACAGTTGATGGAATGATCCAAACACAGATCCCAGAATGCACAGCTTTGTGGAACAGTGCAATTATGAAATTACATTCGGCAGTTGAACACAAAACGACCCCTGGAAGTTGGGAATGGATCTGCAGTGGTTTTATTTTCCCGCGGGATTGCCAGCCGTCCCTGTGTCGCTCATATCTGAGTTCTGTTTGTTTGCAAAAGAAAGTGTGTGCTCCCGCATGGCTCGCCGCCATGTCCCAAATCGCGTCTATTGTTTTTACCCGTTATTAGAGTCGTTTTCTCTAGATCTTGTGGTAGTCGAGTTATTTTGTGTTGGTAGTTTCTTTCTCTGAACGTGAGGACAGGAGGACCATAGATGGGTTGCTGGTTCATCACACGGGGCTTAAGGGGCTTGCTTTTGTCTTTTAGAACATTTTAGTGATGTATTAGTTCTTTGCTTGGGGTCACTGTCATAAACATCAAGTACATTTATTAAGATAGCTGGCTTTTTTATCAGAAAGGTTTCTGGATAGATTGTCAGTTCATCAGAGTTGCAGTGTGACCAAGGAATATTATGAAGTTCTGAAGTTCAGAGCTCTGAAATACACAAGTCCATTCACTTGATAATTTATTGTAGTCATTCCACCTTTTGCCACTTTCCAGAAGACGAAGGGTAACCAGAGTACCATCAGGACACCCACGCTGAGACAGAATGAACATGCGACACCTTATAGACACCGACCGGAGGCTACGTACCATGTAGCTTGACATTAGAGCATCTTTTACACCCACACAGTGCCTACTATCGCCCGTACCTCTCCCACTCATGACATCAATCACTCCTCACACGCTTGGCGTTCTGACTCGGCTGACTCGATTCCTGTTTTGACAGCGGTGCCTCATCATTGCTGTACATGATTGATCACCCAGCTTATATTCCGAGTGCGGTCGGAAGCACTCCGCCTGCCAGGGATGGACCCGAGCCCCGAGAACGTTCGTAAAAGAAACTGGACACCCACAACACGCCCCCGAGAGATTAGGATCTGAGCACCTGCAGATTGGACCGACGGCTCTTGGCGTTAGCAGGCACTTTAGATGGCGGAGTACCTGTGCAGGTGTGAGGTGGAAATGTGAGGTCCTTTGTTACATATAATCCCATCCCGTTCTGCAGGGCCACTCATTCTGCCCGGGGTTTAATCTGGCTCTTTGACACCTGAAGAATTTAACCACTGTCAGGTAAAGTCCAGTACTTTTGAAATGTGATTTGGCTAATTGGCCCTGAAGTGGAACGACGGGCTTCCTCCAGGCTAGAAATCCATATGGTTTGTGTAGGTGTTGCGATGATGAGAAGGTACCAGTTTCAACCAACAATATTTTCCATCTTTATATTTGGATTAACAATGAGAAACCATGATCATGAAATACCTTGATGATCATTACAATTTCCACCAAGACTATGATCCTGAACAGCTGTACCTCAAAGCTTAGGTTATCAGAAGGATATTGGTTTAAGCCCCACCTTCATCATCCACCCGAGGTCCATAACCTTGATTAAAAAGCATCGGGAGATTGCTTAGACTTTTAAAGAACATTCCAGCATTGTTTTGACTCTACTCTTAAAGTCACTGTACTGTTAAAAGGTAAATTCTTACCCCAGTTAGTTGCTTTGTTCCCAGATGTTTGATTCCTGTTTTCGGCAACATGTATCTTTTTTTTTTTAATTATTACCAGTCTTACCATGTCTGCTATCCTTGGGGGATGGTTTTAACTGCATAGGTGATTGACCATTCAACAGGTTTTCACATTTCTGCAGAGAAATTGTGGAGCTCTATTGGATTTTTGCTGTTGTTGTTTCTTATCCTTGACCCCCTGGTTTGACATCTAGCCTTGAACTCGATATTTGTTTTCTTCGATCGGCTTCAGGTATGGAGACAATCTTGCTGGTTTTTCCTGCGAGAGGTCAGTCGAGGTTTAACCCCAATCTTCTCCATCTGCCTGACTGGGGTAGATTCTGCAGCTGCAGTGCAATTGGTGGAGGTGCTGCAGGGAGATCGATTGTACAGGAAACGGCTTAATTGACCTCACTCTCGCTGCAGGAATGCTAATAGGCCTCGCCATTTTTTAAATTCAGACTCTTTTCATGGTGGAATTATTTCCCAAAATGGCTAAAATATTTCCTAGGCCATATGTACTCCTGACAAACCTGACAAATTTAGCATCTGAAAATGTCTGCTGCAAATACAAATTTTAGAATTATTTTAAACATGTACTGCAAATACGCTATATGTCCAAATATATTTGGACACATCTTCTATTTTTTATTATCTAAATCAATTATATAAATGAATTTAAATGCAATACTTTACATTCTATTTTGCTAGATTTAGCAGATACATTTTACTCAAAGTGACTAAGGATAGTCTATTGTCTGCGCAATAAAGAATTAAGGACCTTGCCTAAGAGCTCAACGGCAGAAAGATGGCAGTGGTTGGACCAACAACCTTCTGATTACAAGACCAGTTTCTTAACCACTAGTTACAGCCTCCCTTCATCAGATATGGAATGAAACGGAAAACCAACTGCCTAGATAGTGCCTTCAAAATCTTGTGAGAAGACAAGCTTTTTAAGGCCAGAAGCGCTAATAAGGTTTCATGTGTGGTTCTGAGATCTAGCATCTGGCAGACTTATGTGTTTGTCTTTAAATGCATTTGACCAGATTGCCAGATATCACTAGATTTTAAAAATGAATGTCTGAATGAATGTCTTGGGGGCATACAGGGCTCAAGTGTTTAATTGGGGATTGAGTGATAATCAAGTCTAAAACCACCACGTTTTTATGTTCTCCTTTCTGGATGTTCTGCTGGGCACTGATGCTAGGTATTAATGCAATTGTATCGGTGTGTCAACTTTAAGTCTGGTTTATGCCTGCCTCCTTGAAGAACATTCCAGTGTTGTTTTGACTCTGTGCTTAAGGTCACTGTCATGTCAAAAGGTAATCAAGTCAGGACTTTGACTAATCAGGTCCAAAACCACTCAGACTTGATCTCATTTTGCTCCAGGACTCGGAAGCTTTACATGATGGAACTCACAACCATTTGTCCATAACACTGTATGAAAGTTGGAGTGGGGGGGGTTAACACTTTTCCAGCTTTTGTGATGGGTGCATTGAGCTGTTGACTCTCCCCACCTGTCTTCCCTGAAGATGGATCTTGAGCACCAACATTATCTGAAACAAGAAAATGCCTGCAGTTCCTTTGATACTCATCTGGAATACTGCCAAACCTCCTGGAGAAGTTGATGTATCTTTAGAGAAATTTCAGTAAAGTGGTCACTAGATTCAGTTGAGATCTCAGTATTTTTGTCATTAAGCGAGTGCTTTGAAAGATACTGCCTTAGCTACTGAGGCTTAAATGCCTTGCTTATGGATCCATTAGTGGCAACCTAGCATTAATAGTTCTTGAGCCACTGAACTGCTTACTTAATTACTAGTCTAGTACTTGCTATGCCAGAACTGGGCTGTTATAAATATTGCTATTAATGACGTTCTAAAGAATCTTGTTTAGACTTTTCTTTACTGCTCATTGACACTTGACAGGGAAAATTATGACAAATTTGAAGCACGGTTAGCCATGTTCTTCGTGTTGAGATTATCTTTCCTGACTTTGTTGCTCTCAGGCAGGTGAGTTCTTTACGCGAGGGTCACTGGGATCAATAGGCTAGGGGGTCACAACTCTTAGACGTACTTTGAGATGAAAGGACGGGAATAACCTGGGTGGCTTTGATCTTCCTTAAAGGTCACCTGGCCCTTCCCATCAGTCTTCAGGTGTTTCAAAGGGACTGGGATCCATCACCATTAGAGGGCACCCCTGTGACCAATGCAGTCTGTGATTTGAAACCAATGTTGTCAACAATGTTGTTTCATATGTCCAAATGTTGCTCCTCAGGGAACCTCATTCCGAATCAATGTCATTAGCGTGATCATGGACAGACATTGTGGTCATATTGTGCATGTTTATTTAAAGTGCTACTTTTAACAGGTGTGTTTACTGCACTCTTGAATTGAACATTTTACATCAAGCATCTGAGGAATTTCAGATATGATGAAACACTCCCTCACAGCTTCTCATAGTCTGATAATTGTATGCTGACGTCTGCAACTTAAGAGCATTTTTTTTATATCCCTTCTTTTCAAACATCAGTAATAAAAACTAAGACACAAGACCACAGAGAACACACAAAGCAATAAGAAACAAATTGGTGCCATGTTTACCTTTATAAAGTGTTAATTGGTGTTGATTTTAAGTTTTGCTCTTAGAACAATTTGTTGGATTTTTATATGAGGACGTTATAATGATGAAGACAGATGGTGAGAAATTATATATTAATATTTTATATGAATGAATACACACTATATAGATGAAATTTTGAATGCTGGTTCTGCCATGTAGCCTCTCAAGTAAGGCCATTAACCTTTTCTACTCTAGGGGCATTGACATCCCAGCTGGTTTGTAGGCTTTGGTCAGCCATGTTACAGAGCTTCTAGAATCAAAAAGGTAAGCGTCATGCTCAAGGGCCCAACAGCAACTGCTTGGCAGAGCTTTGATTCAAACTCTTAGGCCCTAAAACAAGGCTCTGAAATGATATATGTATATCTGGGTATCTGGGCGGATCAGGGTACAGCACAGTGGAACATACCGCTTGACAGAACAGAGATGTCTTCACAACTAAACTTGATCATTTGGATTGGTTCCCACTGAAGTGTTAGGTGGATTTAACCTTGGGCCATGCAAGATTAGATGATTGAGTAGGTGTTTATTAATTTCACATCCACAACTGTGCACCAAACCAGTCCAAGTTGTGATCCAAACAGATGTCTGGACATCTGAGGGTGGTCGTCCATACAGTCAAAGACTAAACGTTCAACAACAAGCCGTTACTCTTCCCTGAGTCTTCACGACACAACACCGGGTCCAAGGGGTCACGTTACTGCGGGGGTTTGGTAACTCCAGAAGGATAATCCCTGGACCTGGTAAACCGGTCTTTAGAAATTCACCAGTTATACGTGGCAACCCCAGGCTGTGAGGATCGACCGTTGAGTAAGCAGACATTTGCTGCAGTCCCACTTCCCTCGGGGAGGGATTGTGCTACAGGCCATCTCAGCCCTCCCTGTCAGGTGTCTTTATAATCGGACACCTTTATTCTCCTCTCAGTGCAGAGGGAACGTTTCAGATAGACAAAGGTCTCTTAAGTGCTCAGACTGAGCTTAATTCTGCCATTGACATCACACACGTTCTGTTGGAGGACTAAGTGAGTTATCAAAGCTGCATCAATTTCCTAAGGCTCTGACATTTACATTTTCAGCATGTAGTTGACTGTTGCATGCAAAGCGACTTACAGTAGCGTAACAATATAATGTCCAAGCTACTGAGGATTAAGGGCCTTGCTTAATGGTCCAACTGTGGCAATCGAGCAGTGGTTGAGCTTGAACAAGAAACTGGGTTTTCTTTTCTGAAGAAAGCAGCATTCTATGACAATCTGATTAGTAGTAAGCAACATCTGTAATAAAATGTAATTAAATGTATTCTATACTGTGTATAAGATTACTGTTACCAATCTGTTCTTCTGTAGACTTAATCAGTCCTCATGTACCCACCAATGCATACTCAGTTCTGTAATGTACTGTACTGTTCTGGTAGCAGGTGTGGCAGTGCTGTTGGTATTTTAAAACACTAAAATCCAAGCTGTTATAAGCTTTTTGTCTTTCAGCTTGACATCAGTAGAATTTCTGTGGACTGCTGTTTGAATACCAACAGTACATTTCTACAGCACAATAGTGGTTATGGTTTATAGGTGAAGGCAGCAGATATGCATATTTATTAGATACAATAATTTGTCTCGATTACTGTGTAAATATTAGCTCAGCGTCCTCCTAGTACCTTTGGAATGATGCAATTTCTTCAGCCATTTTTAAAAAGTCGTCTTAAACAAAAAATATCTAAAACAAACATTTTTTTCACGTGGAGGTTCATGTTCTAGATTAAATCTCTCTAAGAAGTATATTTATATAATGTTTGGTGCTCCGAAATTCACGCTAATTTGGGGTTCCAAACACCATGTTAGCATTTGTGGTCTTAGCTGAACTTAGCATCTCAGCCACTGGCAGCACTAGCACTTCCAGATCTCTTCCAGATTTGATCGAAACCAGATTTTTCGTCTCTAGTAAATTTACTGCGGAAAATCTGGTGAATTTTGTCCAAGTGCTGTCTCACTTTCTTAAGTGAGTCGGGTGTGGACGATAAAATATGTGACGTCAACACTGTAAACAAGGTTTGGTCCTATTGTAAGCTTCAAGGTTGCTGTATTTAATCTTCTAAGATATTGACCAACCATTTGATGAACATGATCAAATATTAAAATACGTATCAATTAAAATATTATCATACTGGGCTCAATCCGATACATAGCTTAAACACACCTGACTGTGTACAGTAAAACTTTGTAAAGCGTATGTTCAATTATAGCGGCAAATATTTTGTATTGTATAGTATCATAGATTCGTTTGCTTGTTTATAAATACAGGCAATAAACAAGAAAAATTATTCGGAAAACATGTTTTGGTGCATCAACTCTTCTCTTCTGATTCTTTAATATTATTATGAGATGAGCCTCCCAAAAGCAGAGTTGTTATCTACAGAGGTATAAACTATTGTTTTAATTCTTTGGAAATCGATCCGGTTCTGTAGGTCGTAATTCTTACGTCATTGGTGACGTAATAATATCGCAGAACGTTATCTTTAACGAACATGTAAATGTCGAGTCTTCAGTGTTATTGACAACGTTGTTTAACCCTTTAATCCGCGTGGATGATTAGTATAAGACTTGTTTAAATAAGATGTATTTAAATGATCCCGTTTGGACCATATTTACATCTTGTATCGTATATGTTAAATAGAAAAAAAGTTAAGTTATTAAATTAGTATATCAAACTAATCTGCAGCTGAATGAAAATAATTAACAGTTGTTTTATAAATGTATTGAATTATCCAGTTTATTTGTTTTTGGTTTTCATTAACAAGAATTTGTATTTAATTTAAATATTGATTTTTTTAATTATTCTTATTAACATTCGAATATGTATTATTAATAATATGCCTAACCTTAATATTATGATTATTTCAATATTTTATTATGATAGTTGATTATTCGAAGAGCTGATTTTTATACCAGTATTTAGTTGAGTGGGAGGTGATAATGATGGCAATATAAATAGATATATCTGGGAATTATAAATAATCGATTGAATAATATGTCAGTGACTGTGTTAATTCCGTAGTTGTTCCCCTGAATGATATTTCATAAGTTGGTGTTTAAAATTATCGATTAATGACACGACAAATTAAATGTATGTTTTAGTAGTAGTTCTTAAGTCGAATTAATTTGATCAAGATCTTAAGAAGGTTGTATTTATATATATAAAGAGATTAAAGTATTTTAATAAGACCTGATGAACATTCCAGCTGAAATGTACAAGTTCCTGCACCTGTTCCAAACTCCTGAATCTTTTCCCGAACTGAATTCCGCCTGAGAACTATTTTCCAGTCACAAGCACATTTAAGAGCATTTTAATAACTTTTTAAAAGAGATCTTACACTCTGCCTGAGAATAAAAGCAGAAGTTCGAAGTGGGTTTTTTAAAGAAGAAAAAAAAAACATCACTTCTCTGTCTGGGAACAATTAACGTCGGTGCTGAAAGAAAAGACCGAGCCAACGCACACGCACGCACGCACGCACACACACACACACACACACACAGACATTGTTGCCTATTCCCACAAGCAAAAGACACTAAAACACCCCACTACAAAAAACATAAAATTATAAACATATAAAAAGAAAAATAAACATATAAAATGCTATTTACATAAGTACATATGTATGATAACATTATTATAACATTTTCTTTTTGAACTTATATAGTATTTTCTACGTCACAATTCAGACTTCAATCAATCTATCAGAACTGACTGACTAATATTTAAAATGCACTGTTCGTTTGTACAGAACCTTTATAGGTGCACCACAGGTACTTCTGGGCTCAGGCCATCACTGTGGATGCACCAGATGATTCTATTTTGCATTTGGACTGAGGCCATATGAGTCAGACACATCAAACTAAGGCCTAAAGTACACTTGTCAGAGACACTCATCTCGCTCACACACCCCCCCCCCCAAGGGCAAACGTTAGGTGAAAAATTCTAAATCCTGGTGTAAACACTGTGGTATAATACGTTTAAAAAAGTGCACCATGAACTTTCATAGTCTGAAATTTTACACTAGAACTGTAGAACAAATACCTTTTTTATTCTTGAACTGCAAAAAGAAACATTCACACTCGTTCACTATTATAAATCATGTCATGTTAAATTGCTTGGTCATGTTAAAAATGTTTGGCCAATTCAGAGTTTTGTCGTAAAAAAGTTGTTACATTTTGAAAAATTGTACCAGATAAAAACATACTATTAAAAAATCGATTCATTAAAAAAGATCAAGTAGTAGATTTTAACTGATTGCAATATTTACCCCGTTTATATATTTTTTCCTTTTGGCATTAAACATGCACTTATATTCAAATAGTTTTTGTTTTGTTTTATTGATATTTTAACATCATACACATTGGCTGCATGACATGAAATTGTTATTATACACAAGTTGTGTACACAAATTAATATCAAACAAAGTCTTTTTTGTATTACCATTAACCTGGCTGCTTTTTTGGACTGGTGGAGGAAACCAGAGCACCAGAACATGAAAACTCCACACAGAAAAAACTTGGACTACCTCCACCTACGACTGAACCTAAGACTTTCTTGCTGTAAGGTGAAGTTGCCTGTTCAAGCCCCTTCACTGTTGGATTACCACTGTTGGGCCACTGAGCAAGGCCCTTAATCCTCAATCTCTTAGATTTTAGACTGTCACAGTACTTTTTGTTAATTGGAATAAAAGTGTTTGCTGAATACCAAAAATATACCAACATTCTGATTACCAGTCCTGTACCTTAAGCACTGGTTACACTGTTTGTCTTTATTTCTATAAGACTTTAGGTCTTAAGTGATCATGCCATGCTAACAAAGGTTGCAGAAAAGGGTGTAGAACTTAGAATTCACCATGACTATAGCAGGAATCTTTCAAATGACTTAAAAAAAAGAATAATTAAAATAGAAATAAAATAACGGCAAAACCAGGTGCAATGTCTAAACCTGTTTGTTATAAGCGAATGCTATCTTTAAGCATTTCTCTTATGGTTATGGTGTTTGTGAGAACCTGTTCTGCACTAATTCTACAAGTATGCACCACACAAAGGTTACAACAGAGGTTGAACATCAGAAAAAAACATGACACATGAACTGAAAGTGGACCAGAAACACAGGAACACCCTTCACACAACACCGGACTGTAACCCTTGCCACAGTTGTACTGTCACAGGTACGTATGTATGCCAGGGCAGACAAGTTAGCTATCCTTACACACACCCGTGCTACATCCGTACACACGTGGGTAAAGAGGGAGACGCCAGCAAGTCTGGGCTCTGATCAGCAGTATTGTTATTAAGAGTCTCGTAGGAAGACACGGCGAGGACTCGTCCCAGCCTCATGACCTCAGGGCCCGGCTTTGTTCTCTCCATAACGCAGACATAATTACAGCTTAAAAAACATCTACCTTTCCTTTTCACCCCATCCCTTCTGCCCAAACACACCCCAAACTGCACCCCACTTTGTAATGATTGCTATTCACAGGGAGAGAGACTGAAAACTTCACCAAGAGAATTTCATTTGAATTTTAATCATAAAGAATTTTGTAGTTGTGTAAGAATCATAGAATATATGCCAATGGTTATAGAAATATAAAAGTGAAATGAGATACCTCGTTATTTACACACTTTCTAACTTAAGCTTTTTATAATGTAAATCCAACAAATTAATGTGTTTAGGTTTATGATCTGAATTTGTGTAGTTAAGGTTTGATGAGGATATGTATGTATTTGTGCTGAATTCTAATAAAAAAAAATAAGGATATCTTACTGTAAACTATAAAAATACAAGGATAAAGTTCTTATTTATGAATTTAGGACAATGTGGAATCGTCTTACAGCTAGAAGTTCCTGAGTTTAATAACTCAGGTGGGGCAATCTTGGTCCTTTTTGTGTGTCAGTGTTTTTTGTCTGTAAAGGGTTACTCTCAGTTTACTCCCACAGTCCAAAAACATGCAGTTATGGTGAACTTAATATAAAGCTTTGTGTTTGACAGGAAACTTGTGAGCCAAATAAACTTGAGTATTGAATAACTACCTTGTGTCTATCATAAATGTGCAAAACATGACATTAATAATCTTAATAAATACATTTATAAAGTTCTTCCGGGTATCTCTCTCTCTCTCTCTCTCTCTCTCTCTCTGTTTTTTTTTTTGTTTCATTTTGAGGAACACCGAACACCGATTATAACACTGAATATGTGATTATAATGGGGGTTTTCCTAAAATTATTATGATTATTATGATTTCAATCAAAAATCAACTTTGGTTTTTTTCTTTTGGTTTTCTAAATTTCTTATATTCGGATCTATGACTCAATCATAAAACCCATCCTACAAATATATAAAAGATTTTATGTTTGGGTGATCAAGTAGTATCCTATTGAATTGCTTGGACCTGTGTTAAGATAAACAGATAGAAAATAGATTATAGCTTTATTCTGTATTAGAGATTAAATACTTTATTCTTGTTTGCTTAAATCAGTCAGGAAATGACAGGAGATGACAATTAGGTTACGTCTTTCTATTGTTTGTTGTTAAGTGCATAACAAACACAAACAAATAGACTGCAATAAGCTATGGATTTACACTTTACACAATGGATTCCACTAGAAATGTATAACTTCTATTAATTGTCTTTTTGCCTTCTTCGTTTGTTCTCAATAAAGTTTTAATAAAATAGACATTGGATTGCATTTATTTTAATTCTATATTCTCTCCTTTTAGATTTGGGATGATTTTGTTTTTCTCTGCACCCTTCAGTAAAATGACAGTTAAATTCCTTCTGACCTGTAAGCTATTTAACACACTTTTTCCTTTTAGATGTTATGAGATATGAAATATTCACTCGGAGTGGTTCATTAATGTCTGCATATTTTTAAGAAGTGAAATGGAAGCAAGTCATTGTACGAACCGATGTCCCCGAGGCTGTGGAACCGTGCGGCACCTACTTTAGTCTGTTTGGTTGAGTTATGAATGTCGCCTTGTCAGGTTTACAGTTAACTCAGTGTTTTATTCATTCCACCTGCTGCATGTTAACCCGTCAGTCTTATCTCTTAAACCGTTGGTTTAAGAGAGTTCACATCTGGTTATGGTGACGTTTTTATTTTTACAGTGTAACAAATTTAAAAATACTTTCCAAGAAGTATTTCTTCTTAGAAGCATGACTTTAAGTAGTGTAATAAATGTTGGTGCTTTGCTGGAGAAAGAAAAAAAGAAAATTGTTTGTTGATTGCTGACGAGTCCTTATGTATTCTAATCTATTTCTGCAAATGAAATAATTCTGTTGTGTTTAATACAGATTTGCAGTGTGCATCAAACTCCTCATTACAAATGTGTTCAAAAACATAACATTGCCGAAAAGATAAATTAATGTATCTGTACATTTTTATTGACTACTTTATTGACAAGAAATGATTTTCAGACTAAGTGTAATCTAATTACCAATTGGTTGTTAAGGTCATTGCTCAGAGATTCATTGTTATTAGTGAACCAACTTCTTATTGATGAATACTTTAGTTAGATGTAAAGCTGGTTTGTTTATGCACATTAACAGCCATTGGCAGATCCTTTTATCCAAAGCAGCTTACAATGACTGAACACTATTGGTCAACTGAATGCTAAGACATGTTCTTTCTTCCAACAGTATCAGCTTGGCAATGGTAGGGCTTGAACCGACAACTTGGTCATTACTAGCCTTGTTTTAACCAGTCCCATTAGTTAAAGTTTGTTCAAGAGCAGACAACTGGGATTTCTTGGCTTAGATTTCTTGGTCAGTAATTTTTGGGGGAAATGCTTTATGCCCCTCATTGACTGAAGTATTGAATGAAGTTTACTATCCGATACGCTGCACTTTAATAATTCATTACAAATCTTTCGACAGCTTTACTGAAACGTCTCGTCTCACGACTTCATGTAGACTTTCTCAATGATGTCTGAAGAGATTATGAGTAATTTAACTTATGTTTAAAAATTATTTTAGATATTTTGAAATAGAAGAAAACAAGCTACCGTATTTTTCTTGCAGTGGTGTTTTCCTGAGCTTCTGTTTTGCTTTGAGGTTAAAATGCGGCAATTATTAAAGTAGAATTTGACATTCCTTTTAAAGGCCCGTCAAGCTTTACCTGGACCCGTTAGGCAGCATTTTCGAGTCAGTTTTGTCCTCGGGGTTAACTACTAAATCCAAACATTGCTCATCCTACTAAAGTGTTCAGTGTCCAGAGATGTTCAGACTCTCGAGAAACGCGTCAATCATTTAGCTTCTCAAAAGTCTTAATTACAGACCACTGAGACTTAGACATGATACATTTATCTTAAACACTGTTCCACTTCTGCATTTTGAGTTTCACACCTGAAAAAAATAGTGAAGAATACTTATAAATAATGTTAAATATTTTTTTGTGTAATTGCTAAGCTTTAAATTGAGCAATTAACCCGTTAACAACTATAATTAGCGCTCATAATGTGTAGATACATTAAGCATAATAATGAAATTACGATGCACTTTTCTGACCTAGATTATCGGATTCTGAAACTGATAATGTATTTCCTCATTTGTTGTATTTAAGGAATTATGGGCCGAAGGCAACATCAAATTTATTTCTAATTGCTGAAAAGAGGAGCCTTGGCGTTTCCTCATTGATGTTCACAAAATATAAGACATAATCATTTAAGAGAATCTGACTTGGATGTTTTGATTTTTATTATATTTCACATAAGAAATAAAACATGTTTGTTATGCATCCATTTCATTTAAACCTCTGGAATGCGCATGGAAAATCATAAACTGCAATAAAACTGTAATCGATTTTATGACAAATACTTTTGTTTTATGATAGATGGCGTCATGATGAAGCACCTGTTGCGTGCACGGTCGGTGTACAACAGTTCTGTTAATAACCAAAAAAACGACATCATACTCATAATTACTACATAAAAACATTTAAAAAACTACATAAAAAACTTTACTACATAAAAAATTTCGGTTGGGGGTATTTGGGTTCATGTTCATTATTTGTGAAATATCTTGCCCACGCTCTCCCCACCACAAAACCACACACAAACAGGTGTACGATTATTACTGTCGCTGTTTGATTGTTTTATGACTTTAATGATTTAATGCTGCTGTAAAGCTGAATGAAACGCTTGGAATTTGTTTCTTAATTTCTGTTTTTTTTTTCGGCATGCACCTCCAGGTTCAACTGAGTGATTAGGTGGGGTGAACGTGTGCCATTTCTTTAGCACACTTAATCACTTTAATGAGCTTCTTCTCCCTGGGCTCAGGAGTGACACACGGAGTGCGTAAAGCCAATCAGAGAGCGCGCAGCCGGTGCGCGCACTGACTCGGACGCACTCCGGAACTGCGTCTTTTCACGGATCGGGCGGCTTGGTCGCCGTTTAACTAAGATCACTCATTTTCGCTCCTCGTCTCGATATACTCAGAATATTTTCCCTCCTTTGCTTTTTCTCTATTGTTAGTCTCCCAGCCCAGAGGAACTATCGGGATGGGTTTGGTTTAAGATCGGCGCTGGCGTGTTGTCTGGCTGACACACTTCGCTGCTGTCGGTCGCTTTTATGGCCTCTGCTCTCAATGATGTCTATGAGCTTCCCGCCTGACGCCTTGAGTCCTCCGGATCCCTCTAAATCGGCTTTTTTAGAGCTTGGGCACGGTCTCCCTGCCAGCCAGCAGCACTTTTCGGGACTTTCACATAACGTTTTCCCGGCGGCCGGGCTGCGCTCTGGTGGACACCCACAGCACGACGGTGCCTTCCCGCCGCCCGGCGCCTGTCACTACAACGGACCCCTGAGTTACAGCTACCCCGCTCCCCTGAGCGGTCCTGCCCCTGCCTACATATCCTACCAACAGAACAACTTTAGGAACCAACTCGGCGACTCCAGGAAGGACGAAGACGGTGAGTATCAGCGAGTTACAACTCAAAGTTGTCAGGAGATTCTTACAAATGAACTTTTAATGATGTCAAATTTAAATAACATTATCAATCATTAGCTGGCTGATTAATGCAGCTCAACCAGTTATAAAATTTTACGTTTTCTATAACAAAAAGTGCACGTGTATTTTATTAAATATGTTTGTTGTTCCTTGGTGTAGTGATGGTCGATTCAACGCGTTATTTTAATGACATATATACATATAACGTACTGCGATAATGATTTAATGTGAAACTGATTTTCTCTCTCTCAGTAGTCCAAAATATCAATAATAATATCATACATCATCAACGTGTATAAACAATTTGCTTTTTATGTGTTTTATGTAGCTTTATTAGTTGTTATAAATTTGTTTACAATTCTTTTTTACGTTATCATTATTACAGTTGTCATTACATTTAAGTTTTTAGATTTGATTTCACTAAACATCGTCCACAAATATTCATTCAATTAAATACAAAAGTCCGTTTTTGTTTTTGCCGTTGTTTGCAGTGAATAGTTAGGAGTTATAGTAGTAAGCTAGCTGTTGTTGTTGTTGTTGTTGTTGTTGTTGTTGTTGTTCTTGTTGTTGTTGTTCTTGTTGTTGTTGTTGTTGTACTAGTAGAGAAGCAACAATGTCTGAATATCTCATTATTTCTTTAATCAATAAACAATAAAACGCTTTGTGTACGTTTCTTGTATATTAATTGGAATCCAGTTACTGGTGGAGAGGTGAAACTTTTGGAAGAATATCCAAGGTAATTCGTATAAACTATTGTGCACGTAGGACTGTCCGAGATACCCCGGTTCAAATTAAATCTTAATGCTAGGTTGCCACTGTTGGGCCCTTGAGGTAGGCTCATGCTTAAACTATGTACTGTAACTGCTACATTATATATTTGCTAATTGGCTGAATGCTGTGAATTTCAGATGCTTATTTATACCAAGACTCGATTTAAACTGTGTGAATTATTTATTTATTTATAGTTAATAATAATAATCCTACTAAAGTCCTACTAATCCTAATATCCTGATAATCTGAGCTTTTTCATTTATAAACATTGGTTTACTGTGATTTAGATGTGACATTAAAAAGCAAATTTTGTCTCTTTGTGTGGTTACGTTATACATTTTGTGCCGAGGTTTTTCATATTGATTTTAAATTTAATGTATTTGTTTGTTTGTGTATTTTTAAGATCACGAGAAGCCCCCGGTGATTGAGAATGGGGAGATTCGTGTGAGCGGTAAAGGGAAGAAGATGCGCAAACCGCGCACCATCTACTCTAGTCTGCAGCTAGCGGCGCTGCATCAGCGCTTTCAGCAGACCCAGTACCTTGCCCTGCCCGAGAGAGCCGACCTGGCGGCCAAGCTGGGCCTCACACAGACACAGGTACGTACTAACGTGTAGTGTATGTACTAACTGAATTATGGGGCGTGTGTGAGGGTCTGACAGCAGCACCACTGCGGTCCAGCCAGCAACTTCTTTTAGGTTTCCCACACACAGACACACACACAACGCCCATGTCAAGCTATGGATGAAACTTTATTCACTTTAACTATCCTGGGTAGTTTAAAATTTCATTAAATATGGCTAAACTTGTTATGAAAGAATATGATGCTCATTGGATACATTGTTATGATGACTCGTGGTTGCATAAATAAGTTTAAGTGCTTTAAACTGCAGCATGTTTATAACTTGATAAATACTAAGAAGAAGAAGAAGAAGAAGAAGAAGAAGAAGAAGAAGAAGAAGAAGAAGAAGAAGAAGAAGAAGAAGAGCAATACTGACGTATTTGTCATTTTTAATTAGTGATGTTTTACCAAGTAAATATTTATATACTTGAAGCATTGTGAAAATGTGTGCATTATTTTCTCCTGCATGCCCCATTAAAGTCAAAATCTTTTAAGTGGGTTCAGTTATTTCCTCAATGTTCATGCAGTGATCCCAAAGACTTTGCTCTTGATTGGTTAAGCCTCAGACTTAAGAAGTCCTTATCCAAGGAATTAGCGCGGATGGCCAAGTGCTTAAACAAGACTTTCACGGTAGAAAGAGGCTAAAATTAAGGAGGTTCCTACTTCTTATATTCAAAATACGGGTTATAGTTATATTCACGTTTCAACCTAATTATGACTCGTGAGTGATACTTAAAATAAACGTGTTCTAGCATGTACCACATTACCATATCAATGCCACATTTATGCTTGGTATTTGCCAGTTGTTTTTTGTTTCTCTTTCATTTTGATTTTCTTTTCGAATCTCTGGTGTCAGCCACGTCTGTCAAAATGATTTAAAAAATGAAAAGTTGTTTAAAGAGTCGGCATAATAACAAAAGGTCTTTAACAAAAGGAACTGATTGGCACATTTGAACAAACAAGTGCAAAAACTGTCGGACACACTGTGGTTCTTTTGAGTCTCTTTTTCTGGATGCAATCAGCCCTTCGTTAAATCTGTTTTGCACACCAGAATTTAGAAATAAAGCAACCTTAATTATTTATGTTTGTCTCGATTAAGGTTTGAAGTGGTCAAGCCAGTAACTGTTTAAAAGCCACTAAAAGTTTACCCGTCTCGGTTTGTGGAAAATGTTGGCGTGGGTCAGAATCGTGGGACGTGATTGGTCGCTTCAGTTTTTTTGGGTGTCAGTTTCGGCAGTCGCTCTCATATGTTGACACCATTTGATGAGATGCATGTTGACTGTAAACTGTTATGGCAGTTTATAGGGTGGATGTTTTATTTTGATGTAAATGCACTAGAATGAAGAGCTAATGTGTCATTGTTCTGAATCTTGGGTGGTGGTGTTGTAAATATTTTATATACATTTAAAATAAAAAATCACTCCATGGAAACGATCATGAATATAAGTGGAAATCTGGGAATGATTTAGATTCACTATCATTGCAGGCTGAGGATCATTAGGTCGGTGCTTTGCAGTTCTTATAAAAACTTAAGAGGAGGGTGTAATGAGGTGCAGCAGTGTTGTTGAGCACTTTCACAGCTGAAGTCAAATGTTTTTGTATTTCGTATTTCAGTAAATTGTTTTAGTATTTTTTTTATTTTTGATTTGGGCGGCTGCACCTACACCAATATAAAGTTGCACCCATATAAAGAGAAGTTAGTTTGACTGCAACCATACAAATCCTGTGCAAACTTACCACAGGTTTAAGATTCTACCTAATTCGTGTTTTTGTTGTGGACCTGCCATGCTTTTAGACAAATGCATGAAGGGTTAATTGTGCGTCAGTTTGTAGACCTTATGTGGGTATTATTATTAATATTTCTATTATTTTGATTTTTTTGTCTTGTATCTTAATTTGTCTGGTGCTTTTTAATCCCTGGTTGTTTATTTCTTCCCAAAGGTTAAAATCTGGTTTCAGAATAAGCGCTCTAAATATAAAAAGATTGTGAAGCACGGACCAAGTGGACCTGAAGGAGAGCTGCAGGCAGCGCACCCGCACCCGCACCCACACGCCCCCTCGTCTTGCTCTCCCGCGCTTCCACCGCTCTGGGACTCGACCATGGCGGGCAAAAACACACACGCTCATCCCGGCGGCTACATGAACAGTTTCGGACAGTGGTACCCATCATCCCATCAAGATGTTCTAGCCCGACCTCAGATGATGTGAACCGTGTAAAAATTATTAGTCTGTCAATCATCGTTATGTACGCATAAGTGACTTGTGACGTCACAATGTAATAGTCGGTCGCGCCTGACACTTGTGTACGTTTAACAATTCTCATTTTATATTGAATTGTTATCGTGTTATATTGTATTCGAGAGGAGGTTTTTTGACATGTACATGCATCAGCAGATTGCTGTTCTATGCGAAGTGTTTTGTTGATGTTTGCTTATGATTATTTTGTGAATTGGTTTTAAATTAAAAGGTTGATGAAAGGCTGCTAACTGGCTCATTACATGTGTTATGAGCAATATAAGAACACTGGCGTTAAGAAT
Organism: Ammoglanis amapaensis; assembly: GCA_028566735.1. Taxonomy (NCBI): domain Eukaryota; kingdom Metazoa; phylum Chordata; class Actinopteri; order Siluriformes; family Trichomycteridae; genus Ammoglanis; species Ammoglanis amapaensis. Next base: position 23,480 of record JAOUQU010097500.1, read on the forward strand.
TGTAAAATTTTCACTCATTCTTATTATTCTTTTTATTCTTATAAAATATAAATGGTAATGATCAAGTTCTTATAAAACACTTTCTTAATTGATTTTCTTAATTGCTTCGAAAAGTGCTCGACTCGTTGTCTACTTGATTAAAGTGATAAAAGTGATGAACATGTAATTGTTTAAATAATAGTTTCTTAAAGAACAGGGAAGTTAGAAACAAAATATTTTTAGTTTGATGTTACTTTATCCTTCAGTTTATTTATTAGTGACGACATTGTTTACAGTTGTTTTTTTCCCATTCACTATTCACAGTAAAGAAAAAGAAAATCTAAATAAATCTTTAATCATCTTCCTTGGAATTTGCCAAGTTATGTTCAAAAGTACAAGTTTAATTAGTTTTCTATAAATAATTTATCAAACATTACAGTTGTTTATAATAATAATAATTATTATATATATAATAATAATTGAAAACAAAATTAATGTAGAACTAATGTTTTTATTTGTGTATTAGGCTTATTATGTTTCAGTGTACTTAGTGTGTAATATAAATTTGAAAGCTGATATTATAATCCTTAACAGTATTTTTTTATTTAAGTTACCTTGTTCTATCGCAGCTTTCACAAATCGGTTCTAATAATCGTCTAAATAACATTTATCATTGGTAGAAGCACCAGGTCCAAAAAGATGGCATATCAACAAACAATAATAATAAAGATACCTACCTAATTTTTTTTTACTTAAAGTAAAAAAATTAGGCTATCTCAACTTGTTCAAAGTTAGTTGTACCGTTTTCTAATCAATATAGTTTAAGCAGCATCTGTAAGCAACGTTTCATTTAACAAGATTTTCAGAATTTGATAACGTGTGAGTCCAAACAAACACACATAAATGTAATGTAGGAAATTATTGATGGTAAATGAACTCAAATAAACAAATTACGATTGTGGAAAGTAACGGTGTAATGTGGGGTTTTAATGTAAAACTTTGAAACACACACCTTCGGTTCTTGACTAAATGTGAATAAAATCTTTAAATCGTCAATTTACAAAAGCTGTTTGTTAACATGCACATTTAAACTAAACGTTTTTACATTTTACAGAGAACTAAAGTTAAAATGAAGATGCTTGATTCTTCACTTGCATGAAAAGATCTGGAAACAGCACGTTACGGATAATCATTTTATGTGATAACGGGGTGTTTTATTTTATTTTATTTTTCAGATAGAGCCTGTTAGTGATCATTTTTGGGATATAAAATTTAGTTTTATTAATAAAGTTTCTTTAATCTATCAAAGTAGTTTTTTGTCGCATGATTCTGTTTGTATCCATCTCAACACTTATCCACGTAATTCAAGTGCACACTTCTCACTTCTCAGTATTCGCTCATTTATGCCCATAAAATGTAAATCTATAAGAGAAAAGTTCCTGGTAAATGTTTTGAGTTGCTAAGATAATTATTCTGCTAGAGGAAAGATGTGATACAAATAGCCGACAAACTTAAACGTGTTAAAATTATTTTATGTTATATAAAATCCAAACATTTTGCAATAGGTTTGAATTGAAAATCAAATATAAGTATGAAAATAATGTTTAAAGGATTTTATAAAACGTAACTAAAGAAAAACATTTAAGAGCAAAACAATACATAACTGTGTGTTTGGATGACCAGAGTGATAAAAGACGCTTCTCAGACCGAACATTATAAAGAACACCGATTTTATAAACACTGTAAATTGGTAAAGCCAATTGTAATCATCAATTGTTGTAATCATAAATAAGTAAGATTTATCGTGACACTGAAGTCAGACACATCTCTGAGTTCTTATATCAATTAAGTCTGTGTGTATTTGTGTGAACTAGATATTGTTAAGCAATAAATCACACAATATCAGCAATTTATGAAAGATATTAACCAACTTCATAACAACAATTATGACCGTCAAATATGCATAATTGTATTTAGTAAAATTAACGAAAATACCACTTTAATGAGAGAGACCTATTTAAAATACCGACTGATATTTCAATGCTCAATCAATAATGATTAGAGGTCGCTAGCAGTTCTGTGTAAGATTTACAGTTATGTTCTTTGTACACACGACTTATAATTATGAACAATCTATACTCGTTTACTTAAGTTTGTCTGTAATGGGCAGTAATAAACTTAAACTCATCTCAACTTGTCTAATAACAGAAACGTTTTGCTGGCCTGGAGGGATGAAAATAAAGGTTACAAAATTAGTAAACATATACTGTTTACTGTTTTCTGTTTTAAATGAAGTAAAACAAAATCAATGCATTTACAGCACAGAAATCATTCAATCAACTCAATCGCTGCTCTGTAATCTGGATAAAACAATTAAAAATAAAATAATATGTTCTTTTTAAAATATTTATATTAAACAAAAAATATTAGTTCTGAAATTCCATTAAATTAAAAGGACTGGGTTTTCTTTCGGTTTTTAAATAAGAATGAAGCATGATTTTCTTCATCATATCGTTGATATTTGTGAATGGTTGTTTTATGAGAAAGAAAGTTTTACATTGTTGTTGAGTTGTCTATTTTATGTAGGTTAAAAATACATACATAAATGTTGCCGTTATTGTCAGATGATGAATGTGCCATTTCATTTTTTATAGAATTAAAAAAATACAAGTAAAACGCTTTTGTTTAATTAATGGACACTTGCTTTAAATAAGGTTGAAAATGATGTCACAAAACTGTAAAACATAAGTAGATTCTATTTCTGTTTTTTAAGTAACAGTTAAAGTAAACAGTTAAATAAACAATTTAAGTAAGGAAATGGTAGAACATTTAATCTCGTTTTAATAGAAATCGATAATCAACATATTTCGAACTCGATTTTAAGCATATTATGCTTGGGGATCAGAGTTGATGTGAGGTCCACTTGACCCGACATTGACCTGGATCACTCAGCACAGACCATTCAACTTGTCTAAACATCAGCATTACAAAGAACTTCTGTCAGGGCTTCAGCACTAAGCTAACACATCTACCACAAACCAGTCCAATCCTTTCATTAATTCAATTTTATTATTAATTCAGTTAGTTATAAAAGTTATGTTACAAAAAAGCATACATTTGATGACATAATATTGAAAACGAATGTACAACATGTATAT
>JAOUQU010097501.1:0-15881 GCA_028566735.1 Ammoglanis amapaensis
TTTTTTCCGAAATTTCGGGTTGACTTCCGGGCAATTCGACTTCAGAGACGTTCGACTTCCGAGGTTCTACTGTATAATAATAATTAGGTGGGTGCCGAATTACCAGCTTGACAATCAAGCAAGGTAAGCTACAACGGTTTTCTAAATCACACTGATATTAAATGTAAGTGCTAGTCCAACTAAAAGGGAAAAGCTTCAACAATCACTAAAGCCATAAAACAACATGAAAGATAAAGTAAGATAAAGTGTGAAATATGTTCACAGAGAGACTAATTACTGAGATTAAGTAGAAACAATCACCTGTATTTATTCCATTTAAAACAATTAAACCAAAAATTGTAAATATTTAAAGTATTCACTGTGTGCAATGTATGGATGATACACTCCGAACAGGCCACCAAGTTATCATACAGTCCCACACACTTTAAATCCCACTGAGCTATTAAATTCACACTAATCACTTAGATTTCCATTTTAAGTACAAAAAATAAACCATTATGTGTAACATACAAATGTGCTTTATGTGATGTGCTCATCTATGTACATATTGGAGACAATAATGCATCAGTTAAAACATTGTAAATTAAAATTACATCACAAATGATAAATTATGATGGCAACGATTACCATGCTTAGTCAGCTCAAGTTTTGAGACTACGCCAAAGATCATGTCTCTATATAAAATAAAATACTACAACACTGCTAGCAGATATTTTTCCAATAATGGCCAAGAGAAAGAATTCTGGCATTGCAGAAATAAAGCAGTTTGGAGAGTTTTATACCACAATATCGTTTGACAGCCTCATGCTGTGCCAATATGACCGAAGGGTAAAAATGTCAATTCATTACAACATGGCCTTCTAGTTACTAAAACAAACTGAGATCTGAGTAGTGTACAAACCAGGCTCATGCAATAATGAAAGGCTTTAGTAAAGATTACAGGGAGCTAAGATGATGCCTGAGGTTTATAAATTAAAAGACCTGCCTGGCATATTTGCACAGATTGCTTAAACTCTAATATGACCCCGGCAAAGACAGATGCCTTTAGACACTACAGTAACAATATTTGCCATCAAGGTAACAACAAATCTTTGACCGCATTTTAGAGCCACTGGGAGAATATATTTTCGAGAATATTTATTAAAATATTAACACCAAGTTACATGCATGACAGACGTGTTCTTTTCAATCAGTTCACAAGTTTCTGTTAAACAGTAATATACAGTTCACAGGAAAACACACAGGAAAAAACAAAATTACGCCACCTGACACTCAAACCCAGGACTTTCTTGCTGTGAAATGACAGTGCCACTTAGCTAATTGTCACCCCATTTCCATGGATAAGTCAGTGACCATCATATTAACTCAAGGAGGATGCTATGGCCAAAACTTTGTAGTATGATTTTTTTTATGACGATCAAAAATTAAGTAGAAGTGGCCCTAAGACACTGTTGTCTAAATATACCTGAAACATAAACTATGTCAGCTTAAACCATGTTGTTGACATCAAGAACTTTAAAACTGTGACAACGCTCAATGAAAAATCAGATTGCTATAAAAATACAAAATGTTACCCTCCCCAATGGACAATCTAGATATTTAATTACATAATTATAATTCCCAAAATAATGAAAACTACCATACTGTGAGCCTGTCTATTGGGCTTCAAAAACAGAGCAAGTACTTATGTCAATACCAATACAGGAATCCTCCCATTAGACGTGGTTATGACTTATTTACTTTCTTCCTTTTGTTTTAAAAACTGCATAATTATTTACAAACATGATGAGTGCCAGTCAGTCAGTCAGTCAGTGTGTGTGTGTGTGTACAGACTAGAGAGACTCCAGAGACAGCCTTTGCTTTCACACCAAACACCAGATACTCTTGGCCAAGACACACAGAGTCTGTGTGGAAACTTCCATTGGCATTACGCAGGCCTGGGAATCACATCACGTACTCAACCAGCTGAAGCAGATAGCTCAGAACAAGGTTTGCTTATTCTCAGCACTAAAGTCACCGGATTCATCAAATATTTGTCAGCCGGTTAATAAAGATTGCAGAAATTCTACAAATCTACAGCTACAGAAAACATGTAAAATTAAATACATTTGCTGATTAAGTGCCAGACAGAGCAGGGGGTTCACTTAACTATAGACTATCACTTTGCATTGCCTGGGTAAATATGGCATGCAACAATATTATCCCTATACAGAAAGTATTTGTTTTCACTGAATGCTAGAAATCTGCAGATGAAGAGAAACCGTTACAAGATGCAAAGCAGTCATAGCTGGTAATGTGACAAAGTTAAGCAAGGTTTATGCAAATAATCAACGAAGTGGCATAGCATTACGCGATACAAAAGGCAGCTAATGTGCACTAAATATCCTTTAATGCTTGAGCTTTTATTTAAGTGAAGAAAGCACACAAATATTTTTTATTTAAAGATTAATAAAGCCCAGAGAAAACTTTGTGCAGAAAGTATGCATGATCACCAACCCCTCCATGTTCGAGTTGGTGCTTTTCCTGTATAAAGTTTGATTTATCAAAAACATAACGTCGGTATTTAGCTTTGAAAGTAAAGCTTTATGATTTGTATATTTTATCAGGGTTGACTTCAACATTAAACTGCGCAAATGTGTGTGCGTGCACGTGCATTCCGAAACGGCACGGAATGAATTCTGGGATCAGTGCACTGCTGCTGCCAGTTAAATTCAATGTTGCCAGATCGAATATATGGCCGTTTCGAACATTTTACTGAACATTTTAATATTATTTTCGAGTACAAGACACACCTGATTTGAATCTACAGGACAGTTTTCACATTTCTGATCAACCTAGTGCATGTTCTTGGACTGTGGGAAAGCCCCCAGCTCAAGCCGGGAATCGAACCCGGGACTTCTTGCTGTGATGCGACAGTGCTTACCATTCAGCCACTGTGTCGCTCCACTTGATGGTACAAACCACAAAATGGAGAATCTGGTTAATTAGACCACCGGTTAATGGGACCAGCTGCATATTTTAACCAAATTCTAAATTACCAAAACAAATGCTATTATATACATGTAGTTATTCGCACCAAAATACTGTTTAATCAAACCAAAACACATGAGTGTCTTTAACTGTGGTGATTTTATTCAAGTGCTGTCTGTCAAGAGAATGCATCAGATCACACTGGATAAGTTCTGGATGAGAACCATTTTATTATTATATAGAGTATGCTAAGAATGAGGAACGGTGTTCCACACAACAGAGCTGCGCTGCCTCCGGCCACGCCCCTTCTGATCGTTACTACCCACGAGGCACACCTGTATTGTATTTGGGGTTAAATTATGTGTCGCATTTAAGCCTGTGTTCCCTCGGATGTCGGGAATCATTGATTCATTTATGCAGCCATCAGTCTCTCTGTTTCATTTTGTTTCCATTAATAAATCTTGTTTAAATTAGTCTGTTTGCGTGCATGCGTCCATGTGTTTGTGTGTACGCGTGGCATTTCAAGACTCCTTAAACTACCATCACAGATTCCTAACATTGGGGACCTGAACATTCTGTTGCAGTTTTATTTTTCCATGAACAAAATTCATAAGCAACAGTAGTTATTTTTTGTACGTTCGCTATATGTTTATATTGCACAAAAACGGTTTAATAAACATTTAACATAAATTATAGTACATCCCGTTTTAGGGCATGTTCGTGTAATCGGACCAACCAGATATTTGGACTAAAAAGATCGTGTCTCGATGTGGACCAATTAAACAAAATCGACTGTGATGGATCCTTTCTTTGAAACTAAATAGAAGTTAGGACCACCCATGCTAATGATGAAAAGTTTGATTCCCAAAGTTCAGTCACTGCTTGAAATAACTTAATGCAAATGATATGGGTGAGTTGTATCTGTAAAAGCATTATTAATTATGGGTAGTATTTAAACATTTTGTTTAGTTTTTTCTCCCCATTTTTTCTCCTATACAAAAAGGACACTTTATGATAGAGTGCGAGTGCCAGTGAATTTGCTGTCCAGACCTGTCACCATATGAATTACGTAGCCCAACGTACCACAACGTCAGCCCTGGAAAAGATTTTAAAAAAAGCTAAAAAAGTGACAACATTCTGAACTCCAAAAAAAAGGATGTTTCCACATGATTACAAAGAATGTAACAAAATCTGTAGTTGGACAACACAAGTAAGATGTGCAACGACAATCCTAGCATTCTGTGCCTCAATGTTTTTGACAAAATATAAATAAATTATAACTAAATATTTATAAGCATATTTAATTTGAAGTTCACGCTTGCTAAGCTAAGTAAGATGTTAGTTGGCATGACCCCAGTCATTTGTTTAGGTGATATAATGTTAACAATGTACACCTGAAACCCTATGTTTTCACTCTGAGTTTAAAAAGCCTGACTAATTAGAATCCTTTCTACCTAGACAGCAGTAGCTTGTTAGGTTTTCAAGCATACATTTAATTAAAAAAAAAATTAAACGTTTTGTGTATTTTAATTGGTCGCAATAGGCCAATAATTCCATATAGCTTTTTAGCGTGATAAATATTGCAATAACGCTATGCACAATATAATTTAGCTATCCCTATACATATTATTGCCGTAGTACTTTCTGTATTATGTAGTAGTTCTATATGTATTACTTACACAATCCGTCACAGAACGGCGTTTATTACACACTGTTGTCATCAGTTCATGGCATTCAAGCAGAGTTGAACACAATCGACCTTCGCAACCAGGTTACGTAAGTGCATGGTGATGTAATATTACGGTAAAAATTGCTTACATTTATTTGTTGAGAATTGGTTCTTTTTTTCATTCAGTTCATCAAAACAAATCATTGTGATTCGTTCACTGGTTTCTTAAGCGTGACATTTTCAGCTGCAGTGAGTCCCATATATGTGTCTTGTTGACTCCTTGTCATATTTTTCCTTGTCAAGCTTGTTTATTACATACTGGCCCTTATTGTCGTTGACTAGGTGACTGTGCTGGAGACCTTACCTAACAGTGAAAATAGACACATACAACTAACTGTACAAGAAATTTTAAGCGACTGAGACAAAACAACCACGCAATACATTATATACAGTATAATCATGTTCAATCATGACTAAGAAGCACAAGTTAGTTCAGTCGCATTTCACAAATTTCATCATCACTCTCTTTCATTCGCAAACAAGATTCATTTAGCTCAGTTACAGATGTATGGCTAAGTCATACAGACATCAATAGTGCTGTTTGGTATGGTAGAAAATAAAGATTTTAAGAAAACTATGTTAACTGAGTAATTGACCACGGATATGTTAAACCTTTACCTAAGTTCATTTAAAGTTATTTACATTGATAAAGCATAGAGGTTGGTTTATTTGGGACTTGATGTTTCTATTATGTATAAGAAAGCAGACATTTTTAAAACTGTAAAATCTGTATAATAAAAATAAAAAGTACCCTCGTAATTTAAGGTCAAGTTATGTATACTGATAACGCCAAGTGGTCACTTTAATAGTTTAGTTACAATATTATTCAGGTCTTCATACTGCCTGCGTTTGATTTAAAATAAATTTTAATGTATAGAAAATGTCTGAGGTTTATTTACCCTATATCCCTAGTCTGAGGACTGCTTTCCCTATTCACAGACAATTTTTCAACATATTTGTAGTAATGGAGTTTCAATAAAAACATGTACAAAACAAGTAAAATGGTGTATTTATTGCAACTTGAGGTAATCGTATTTGTAATGCAACCAAATATGCAAACCAGAAAATACAACATGTATATTTAATCATGTGCTTCTGAGCTTTTTAACACTTAATTCTCTGTAGCTACCCCACCCCCAGTGCTACACTCAAATCTGCTCTTCCTGTACTACAGAGGGTCAAAACAAATAAGAGTAGGGCATGTGACGAGCTGAGCTTATAGGATCAAATTCTGGGTGAGGCTAAAGCATAGCAGTATCAGAAGATACAAAATACATATGTTAGAAGATAAACAGAATTCATCTTGTCAAATTAAAGTAGTATAATTTACTATGTGCTTAAAGATCATTAAGTCTATGTCTCTACAACTATGCTAGAGAGAGCAAACAAGTATTCCTAATTTAAGTTTAAAAGATCTCATGAATTCATACAGATCATGCCACTATTTTAATCAAAGACCCATTTCAAGTGTAAGTACATGCATGATTATTCAAAATTATCCCAAATCTCAAAATAATTAGAACATCCACACAACTTCATTTATTTATTAATTTACATATAATTTTTCCTGATACATACCTGGAAGGGAAAGACGTTGTCACTGCGTCCAACTGTCTCATCCATCCAGGTTTTGGGATTAAATGCGGCGCCAGGGCGGGGATACTTTTGTGAGGCCGAATGATTGTTCGGGAAGGTCTTCTTGAGAGGTGAGACAGAGCTGAGTGGTGTCACAGCCCCATTCAAGCCACGGCGAAAATCAGCTCCACGAGATCCACCCCAGCCAGATCCAGAACCATAGGCACCTCCACCTGGACTCCAGGAGGCCGAAGAAGGTGAGGGTGAGGGGCTTGGATATGCACCCCAGGGGGATGGTGGTTTGCTCAGGCCACTGGAGAGATGAGGAAGCTGACCAAAAGTGGCACCACGATGGGGAAAGGGTGGAGGGTTGTGGGGGCTGGCTGGAGAGCGGCGATGCTGCTGGTGCTGGAAGTGTGGATGGGGTGGAGGAGCATGGTGTTGTGAGACCGCGCCAATCTGAGGAGAGAAGCTTCCACCAAAGCCTGGACCAACATGATGAGAGAAGTTTTGGAACAGCAACGGTCCATTGCTAGCTGCGTTAAAGAAGCCAACATCCTCATTGACGATAGCTGATGGAGTGGGTGCTATAGCAGGTGACCAGTTGTTAAAGCCGGTCAAGGAGGATGAGGATGTGCTGGACTGGACCGAAGGTTCCTGATAATCAAAAGATGGCAACACAGGAGATTCAAGGCGCAGCTTTTCTTTGCCGTTAGTTCCCTCAGACGGGCCATTTTCAGGTTTGCTGTCTTCAGATCGTACCTTCTCCAGCTCTGAAATGATACTACTATCCTGGTGAACTGGGGAGAGTTGTTGTTGCTGCTGCTTCTCTTGCGTTTCTTGCAGCTCCTGTTGTTGAACTTTTGGCTTCTCATTACCAAGGATTTCATCTTGTATGTTGTTATGGGCTGTGGTTGCCGAAAAGAGCCAAGGAGAGCCAGTGTTGCCATTCCCAGTTGTGGTACTGTTTATGAAAGCAGCAGGGTTTGGGGTCACGTTCTGATGGTGGTGAGGAGGCTGCAGGTGCGGGTGAATTCGTACAGGGAAAGCGGACTTGTTGCCAGTGTTGTTTTGCACCAAGACTCCAAACCCGTAATCCCCCATTTATGGTTTCCGGTCAGGACTGCCACACAGATTCTTATCCTAAAAGAGATTAACATGGCTCAGTTTAACTTTGAATACATATTTTTGATTATCTTAACCACCGATCAGCCGTTAATGTAATTAGTGGCAGGTAGTAATTAAAGTATTACAGTTCAAAATCAAAACGTTCAGGAAATATGGGGTAGGCAAATACATGTGAAATGTAGGGCTAGTATTGTAACAAGTACAGACCACTCAAATCCTGCATCATTCAGTAGTTCCCAGAATGCTCGTATATGGTCTCTAGGACTCAATCATGCCCTGCAGTAACTAGGTTCAAAACTTATTTTTCTCAAAACATCATTGGATCAGATGAATTACTTGTTGAACAGTTGTAATAACAATAATGCTACATGTAAGCTAATTATACTGCGAATCAGTTAGACGTCAGTCAGCTGCACCAGAATTATGCATACTGATCAGGTAGTGACACAGGCAATGGTTTTATCATCAAAAATGATCAAACAATTACTAAAAGAAGCAAACTTTCTTGATACCTCCTGTGTTCTTAAAGCACTTAGCTTCTGCACTTCTTGAAAAAGTTGTTCTGAAAAGTTTAAGAAGCTGCTTATCTAAATATGTAAATTTAATGACCTTACATATAGCATTATTCTACTTATGACTCAAAGATAGCTGATCCAGTGATGCTCAGAAAAGAAAACACTCAGTAAAACATATAGGGCCTTATTTGCTTATTGCAGAATGTGATTGAGAATATAAAAAACCCAATTAAGTCAGACACGGACTTCTTGTCAAGATATTTATAAGCAAATTGTGTAAAAACTATTTCCCAAAAGAAAAATTAGCATGCTTTTGCATACCTCTACCAAAGTGCCGATTAGAATAAAAAAGTCAAGCCTAAGCTGAATATCTGCAATCTCTTATAACCTCCAAACCCTTATTCATTAACAGAAATAAGCAACAAGTCTAAAATATGTGGCCAATCATAGTATGGGCTGGGCTTGGCAAAAAGTAATTTCTAATTCGCCATAGCAGCAATATTAGTAACATTAATGAGATTGTGTGAAGAGCTTTTAAACAAAAAATAACCATGACAACCTGTATTGTTGTAGTTTAAGATATGTTTGCAGGAATGGAGCAAAAACAACACCCTTTTAAAGGTAGTGCAAAAAAGAGCAAAATTACAAAGCAGTAAATGATTGGCTGTTTTAATTTTTTCTTGCAATGATTGTGTGAAAGGCAAGAACTAGTAAAGAATAAAATAAAACATTTTAAAATGTAGATGTTATTACTATTTCACTATCTACTTCTAATTTAGAGTTGCAAGAAGTAAAAATACGGTGTACATTAATTTTGAATAGCGTGTATCTGTACTTTTTACACGTTATTTACATATTTTAATAATGCACTAGTTTACAGTCTAACTGGACTATTTTTAATTATAGCAATTGGTTAGAAAGATATGACTGCATTGGCTATGCTAAAGTAAACATGTATTTTTTAATTGATAACAATTAAAGCATAACAATATCCAAACACTTTGGCTACTATATGTTCTGCCAGTAAATAAAGTAAAACCAATCTCCAGCATTGCCAGATTTGTGAATGGAAGATTGAAAACTGGTTGGCCATATTCTCTAGTGGTGTGTAATGTCTTTTCACTATTTCACTATCATTAATGCAAGTAAGCACCCCTTTCCAAGGCACAGTAACATGTTCCGTAAAAGAATAGAATCCCCAAGCTGTGGAAGTGGTGGTAAGCCTTAAATATTTTGCAGGACTTTGCAGGACAGTATTATTATTGTTACCTAATAAAGGTATTATTATTATCAATATTATTATTAGTTGATACAATATTGAGACCTACAAAATGTACCAGGTTGGTTAATCTAAAGTGTCATTGTTTCTTTTGCCAACATCACTGCATAACTGTGTGCCAAAAGTGTATATGCTACTGAAGGACATGTCTCAAATATAATGCATAACCAATCAATCAATCAATTGATCAAGAGTTGATGGCACACCTTGAAAAGCAATAAACTGATTAATAATCGCAGAATACGGCTGCTAAGACACGATGGATTCTTCAGTAACCACTTGGATTTTAAACCTAAGCATAGCTATATTTGTCTGTCAATAACAAAACAGGTTTCATCTCTGTCCCACAAAACAATTAATACAGTTCATCATTGGTAATCAAAGGGCTTGTCATTATCTGGGTCGGGGTGGATCTAAAATGTAATCTAGATCAATTAAATCCTAAGCAGGCACGAAACCATTAAAAATGTCAATCTGTTACATGGCATACGAGACTGATCCACTCATACGAACATACATTTTTGATGCTTTTCAGGAAACCGAGACAGAGAACATACCAAATTCACACACGGAACGAGATCCAACCTGAAACGACGTATTTGCACGACACGTAACACCTATCCGAGTGTCCTATTTGGATTTAAACAGATCACGTTCATTATAGACTTTGGTTACAGATGATTGAACCAGAGTGCAGGTTGCCTCGTAGCACTAATTATAGGCTCGTGACGTCACCACTGCTGCTAGCACTCGGCTAATAGCTTCGACCCGGCAGCTACTGACGACTAGCCTGCTACTAGGCTAACTAAAGAGAAAGGGCCAACTCAAATAATTTATACGTATTTTAAACAAATACTTCAATACAAATTCTCTTTATAACACATAATAAACAATGAAAGCATTGATATAGCAACACGGTTAACAGCTGATAGAATTTCATCTGCTTTTTATATCAAACGACGCTGGTTAGCTCGAAAAAATGATGACGTCTTCTAATTTCTCAGTCTCTTTAAGTCTAATTTCTTCTCAAAAATTGGAACTGTTAATAAAATGCGCATTTATCTTGAGAAAAAAACGAACACTGACAGGTTAAATACGAATATAAAAACGAACAATTGATAATAAAATTCACCTTACTGGCTACCCTTGATCCAAGGCGATGACTAGAAGAAGATCCGCTCCAATGCGACACCTCAAACTGTGTGCTGAATGACAGCTCAATTTACAAAACAATTTGGAAAATATGGGCTTTTTATTCTGACAGGATTACAGAATGGAGCTGAGCGACAGCTTCCCAGCGTTTTCTTCCTCGTCCTGACGTGTCCTGGTTCTCAATGACACAGCCCTTCTGTCGCTAGCGAGCTGCTAACCTCAGCTTTAACCCAGCAACCTTACGTCATTGAATTAAAATGTTCACCGTCGAATTGTTTTTATTAGTATGCTGCAGTGAAATTCATCGACGGTTTCATTTTTTAGGAGATTTGCTTATTATTTTTTGAACCAGCAGTCTGTTTCTTTCACTGCTCCGCTGATGCTGCTGCCGTCTCTCTCACCCTAATCTGCCGGAGCTGAAATGACAAGGAGACAGGTCGCGAGACACTTCCGGTACAAACCCCGCCCGATTTCTCGTGAACACACCCTTTAGAGGCACGAGACGCTCGCTTTCTCACACACCCGAGGAAACCGCGTGTTGTGGTTGGTCAACGTATTTGTAACCCCGCCCACATGTTCTTAAATAGTCGCGATTCACGCAGTTACATCTGCCCTTTAAGGTAGTTTATTTCCCACTGCCGGCCCACTCTAATCCAAGCTCCGCCTGGTAAGGTCAGAGTTACAATTTAACGGGAAGTGGAACGGGGACTTTAAAAAGTCATGCGTCACACATCTCATACTGCAATGTTAGTAAAAGAGACATGCCTTTCCATGCTTTTTAATGCGCCTATGACACACAGAAACACCCTGGGTGGATTGCCAGTTCAGCACAGGGCATACACATTCACGCACACAAACCTACAGAAAAATCCATTATTACTAAACTGTTGGAGGAAACATAAGTGGACACAGGGAGAACATGCAAACAACACAGAAAGGACTTGCCTTATTTGGTGATCGAACTAGGGCTAACCGAAGCCTAGTGCTTATGGTATAAGACTAGTAAACCAAAGAATGGTGGTACAAACCTGACCACTGCTAGTTTGCTCTGTTAAGTTCTTGAGCTAGCCCCCTAATCCTCATTGCTCAGACAGAAGGCGGCTTCTGTTTAATTTAAAAATATATAAATCATACCTAGCAGCATCTTGCTGCTAAGTGACAAGTAGAACATTTAGAATAAAGGCATAGGACATAATCAACAATACAGGCATAAAGATGTTGCAAATGCAAATCCCAGGGAGCAGTTAGGGTTTAGGGGCCTTGCTCAGGGGCATTTCATTTTTCACATATTGACTCTCTCAATTGAATCGACAACCTTTCAATCATAAACTCAGTTCTATTACCACCAGCTGCCCATCAATTAATGACTGCCCATTAATTTTTAACCATGTGTTTGTGGTTCAGAATGCAGCCAAATTATATTAATTTGAAAATAGGTATACCGATATTTAGATGTATGTGTTCATGTTGGTAGCACTTATGTCTGCACACTAGACCAGAAATTTAATCTCATCCGTGTTATACGCCCAACAATATACAACGCGTTTAGAATTCTATAATATGCTAGGATGGCAGACATTCTTCTGTAATAAATGCTCCCTGTTGATCTTTTCTTGAATTTGTTATATTTGGGTATGCTTAGTGTTACAGTTCATATACGTAAACCCTTATACTTAGTACCTGGTAAAAAAAAAAAAAGCCACATGTGGTATAGGCTAGTACTATAGGGCCCTTGCTAATGAAACCTCTAAAATTACCATATGTGCCAAAGTTACCATAAAGTGGAGAATTGTTTAGAGTTCCTCCAGTTCTCTTATATAATAAGCACTTAATGTGTGAACAACAGAAGTGAAGAAGCATGTCTCGGATTATGCTATTTTTACACAGTTTTAAGCATATAAGATCAATCTAATTACCAGCAAACTGATAGCTCAGAATGAAGTACAGGAACAGGAGCTCATAGTGCATGACAGTTGTGTTCTCAGTTAGAGAACTCATTAGGGACTTCCACTGCTGCTATTTTCATCCTGGAATGTTGGAACTGCCATGATAGCGACTTAAATAGCATTCTGTTTGCATTTTCGTCCACAATGCATTTAATTTAAAGAACTAGATAAAATGAATTTTAACTGCATGTAACATTTTGATTTTGAAGTAGCCTGCCTAAATGTGCAAGAAAATGCTGTTGATGTCTGACTGAAATTTCTTTCTAAGTTAATTATAAAATGCTGTCGGCATTTAGCAAATGATCCTATCCAGAAAAAATTCAAAGAATTGCTTTCATAGTTAATAATTTCTCACTTTTACATTTACAATTACCATTGATCATGATTTTAACTGTGGGATATCGGCTTTTCTCAGGGGCTCAACAGTGGCAAGTACATCTTGTGCTGTCAGGCCTGAACAGACATTGGTAGACAGAAACAGAAACACTCAAAAACACAAAGTAATATCACTGATTTTAATATGTGTGTTCACCTGCAATAACAGCCATATCAATACATTAAAACCAAAAGACCAAACAGCTGGACGTGTATGTTTCATGCAAAATTGAAGTCTTTGTAAGTAAATTTCCGTGAGTAATCTCTTAATTTTTTTTATATGAATCAACTTATAGAATTATAATAATAATCATATAAAATCATATTTAATAAACACAATTGATGTGTATTTTACATTTCCTTAAGAATAAGTATACTTACTTAATTGTAGTCACTAATCATAGAGATTATTTACACCAATGAAATATTTAACTACATGACATACATTGTGTATTCGACATAATTTGAATAATATCAAAATGACCTAATTTTGTATTTGGAAATTCTAAAGGGTTAACAAATGTATTATGGCAAATCATTGATTCATTTAAAATTGTTGTTTGATGTATTGAAACTTATGAACTGAAACAAGTTTAAATTACAATTTTGACATTTTGCAGATGCTTTTATCCAAAGGCTCATTGTATTTGCTTTTACTGTATCTGTTGCCTTGTTTAATCATATAATTCACAGACAAATCATTACTTCACTACTGACAAGATAAAACAATATCTAATCAAAATGTTTAAATATTGCACTGTTCAACAGGTACCTTTATTTCATTAATTAAATATTAAGTATATTTATTATTCACATAATAAAGTAACAAATGATAATATATCCCAGACTGCTTGCTTCCATCTCATACAATGATCACACACATTTCCTCCATGAATTAGCCAAAGCCCAATGATTAATCATTTATTGCAACAACCCTGGCAAGGCTATCTGAAATCTATATTTCATACTCTCGATAGTGTTTTATTTCTGTGTATTGAAGCATTTATGAAAACATAAACATTTGAAAGCACTCCAACCCATCCAGAATTTGTGCATGCAAACATATGCAGATGGTAAAATACATTTACATGTATCAAGCTTATTTGAATAAGGAAGCTTGGTTATCTCAGGCTTGGAGTATTTGTAAAAGCAGATATGCATTTTTATTCATAGCCTAAATTGAAATTTGTTGGACTATTTTTATGTGCCTGTCAATCAGAAACTTATGAATAATACATTGCTTCTATTAAAACATTTATCATCTCTAAGCAAAGCATGATTAAGGTGTGATGCGCTTCTGGTGAAAGGATTTGACAAGCTGGCATTGTGTTATGCAATATCATTCAATTTGTGCATCCTGAAATATTTATCAAAAGTGCACATTATAAAACAAAGTACTGTGAATAAGACACCACCAGGATCCTTTTCCTGCCATCCACATGTTTGTTTAGCCAGGGAGGGAGAGGCAAACCAAAATGGCTGCCTAGAACTGCACTATAGCATTTTCCACTTAACGTTCTTGATGTTTCTAAAAAAAAAACAGAATATAGATTCATGAGTTTTAACATGTATTTGTACTTTATCAGGAGTTAATTTAGGAGGAAATTTATAGTACCGCTACAGTTTTCTCTGCAGTAGTCTGAACTTGTGTCTATAGTGTTCTCTATGTGTTTGTTCTTGTCGAGCTCCCTAAGGGACACAATCTTAATTAAGCCAAAATGGCAGCACGTCTACCCCGTTTGGGGGGAAAGGAATGCAGCTTAGCTTTTGCATGTGTCAGGGAGGCATTTGTGATTTCATTAGTCCTCTGGGTCCTGTGAAGGATAAATGATAAAGGAGCAGCTGGATATGTTTGTGTACAATGATGGAAGCCCCACCTTTATGCATCTATTTATGCATCAAAATATGACGCCAAGCATGACATCCATTTAGGCTAAATGGACATTGCTAATGCACGTATCTGACATCTGGTTTTAATGTGAAAAATATTTCAGGTTACAAAAAAAAACAGATCAAAAAATCTTTATGTCAGCTAATTAACCCTGAAGTTGACCTAAAACCAAACAGATTCCTATATCTATATAATATATGTTATGATCTCAAAGTAATAATATGCACACAATTATTAATAACAAATGTATGAATTAACAGACCTAATTGCTGGGTTAATGAATATTTAGTGCAATGAAATCAATCTGAAATGACATTCACTCACACAGGCTCAGCAGGTAGCACTGTCATCTCACAGCAAGGAAGTCTTTTCCAAGGTGTTCCAGGTCATTTTTGTGTAGAACCGGACATGCAAAATTCAATCAGAAAAAACCCAGGCCGCCCAACATAGTGAATGAATTCAGAACAATAGGACCTTCATGAAAAATACAACATTAAAACATAAAAAATATATTTTGTTATGTTTTTGCAAATTATACTGTATATGTATTTATCAGAAAGTAGGTAGTATAAAGTAAGTGAAAACAGTAGATATATGTCAAAATTGTAAGAGTTCTAATAATATTCCAAGCTAATTCTCTTTTGCCTTAATTATCCACCCCTGTCCCCTTAATTGCTGATGAAGCAATCATGGAGCAGGTCAGGCCTCAAGTGTTAAAACGCTGATTCAGTCAGGGCTGCACTATTCTCCACCCAACAGAGATGCCTCGACTATGGCCTCATCAATAATAAAGCATCCTGTCAAACAGCTCCAGCCAGGTCTTTCTCTGTGAGGAACTCTATATCAACAGCCCCTACCGCAGTGTACAGTTTCTTGCTGAGTGCAAGCGGTCAGATGTGGGAGTCGTTAAGCAAGGCATATGCATGTCTGCCTACTTATAATATGCTTAATATAAAAAAAAACAATAAAACAAAATAATAAATCTGGTTACAGTCAAAACAGTTACAGTTATGTGGCATGTGCACAAATTTGAATTAAGTTGAATGTGGTAAAATGTAAGTAAACTCTATAATGGATATTTAGCTTGCCATTTTGATTGAATATGAAGTGGTGTCTCTGCCACACAAGAACTTATGTTTGATCTTCATTACCAGTTTCCTGAACTTGTGGATGATCTCCTTTTGTTATTGTGGGTTTCTTCAGGGGACTGTTGTAGTCCATCCAGTATAGACATTTACAGGAACACAGATAAGATAATAATAATAATAATAATAATAATAATAATAATAATAATAATAATAATAATAATAATAATAATAAT
>JAOUQU010097713.1:0-15874 GCA_028566735.1 Ammoglanis amapaensis
CCAGCCCGACCCGGGGATCGAACCCGGGACTTCTTGCTGTGAGGCGACCGTGCTAACCACTCAGCCACCGTGCCGCCGCAGATATTTTTATCAGTGAATAAATTTGGATGTCTGTGCAATTTCCTCAGATTGTGACATGAACAGTTTTTACAGGGGTCTAGAACCTCTAGAACATTGTAGTGCAACTCTGGCTTAATAGGATTTTGAACACATTGTTCTATAAGGCAGGACTTAGTAAACATAATGATTTTTATCAGCAATATTCCATTAATAATCAAAACTTGTTCCTGCTTCTGGTACAGTAAACAAATCTCACACTAGATTCAAATCTGCACATTTTTCCATCATGGCTGCCAAGCAAAGTTTGAACAATCCTGTTTGCACTCTTTCCTCCCTCGTGTTCATGAACACCATATAAGGACAAGTGACAAGCACGTCTGTGCTCATTCAACACTGTCTCTGTACACTGCGCCCACCATAAAAAGCCATAAAAGGTTTCGACCCTTTAATACATCAGGCATAATGTGTTTAGAGGGGCTGAGATAGAACACAGATAGAGAACATATCACAAATAAATGAAAGTTTCATGCATTATTTTTTTTTAGAATGTACTAAATTAGGAAATATTTCCAATAAGGAAATACTTATATGACAAACATTGTGGCAGCATATAATCAAAACAACTAAAAATTTAGTCCAAGTTAGAAAGATTGAGAAACTATTCAGGTGCTCACCTGAAATCCAAGTTGCACAGTATTATGTTCAGTTCTTTAACAAACAATACATTCCTTCAATTCCTCTTATTCGAATTAACATTTACATAACATAAATTTACAGAATATCAGACCTTTTAAAGAAAAGGTTTCTAGTGACGAATCTAGTAACTTTTCTGGTGTTATTGCAGTCTTTTGAGTCTCAGAGAGAAGCTCATGTTATGCCGTTTATGTCTGCAGCGGGTGGTGCCATAAATCTCTCTTGTCGCAAATAAATTCAACATTTTAATATATGAAAGAGCATTACATTAAAACAAATAAGTACACATACAGTTTTTTCAGTGTCTCATGTATTATATTATACTATTGTTCTACGTTGCATGCCTGGACCTGGTTCTGGTCCTTATGTATGATTAAAAATACAATAAAGCCATTTTGTCATTGTGATTGAGGTGAACAAAACTATAAAATTGCATGAAACCCTTAAGCTAATTTAGATGATGCTAATGCCATTTAGAGTTATTTTTACTTGGAAAGCCAGTAGCGGCTTTCCTTACTGATGAGTTTGGTCTTCATCAGTAGCAAAACAGGGATTTAACAGAGATTGTGCTTCAGTGATCTCCTGTTTAATAACTCTTCACCACTCACTTGCTGGTCCTTGTTTAACACACTTTTTCTCTAAACTAACACACTTGAAAACCTATAAATAAAAATGTGGTTGACTTACATTTCCAGGACCATCACTATGTCCGATTTGCCCTCAAAGGCATCGACACACTGTACAAGTTTAGGATGGTGGAGGCTGTTCATGATCCCGATCTCCTGACGCACGTTCTCCTTTTCTTTCTGTGAGAAGGCTTTGATGAACTTTCCTGCCCACACCTTTCCATTCGTCTTTTCAACCAACTTAAAGACCTGACCAAATTTACCTCTGAAAGACACGATTTAAAAAATAGAACTGAGAAAAATTTATATTTGAAGGGTATTGCAAAAAAACATACACAAAAAGAATATGTTGGTGGGCAATTACTTTGTGACTGCACAGAATGCCATTGTACTGTACATTCCACTTTTGTGTCCTACGTCTTGTACGTCTTCAACCAATACATATACATTTTATGTACATGGTCAGTGATACTTATAGAATATTAAACTAATATGCTTAGTAGATTAGTAGTTTACTCAAATAAAGTGTTAAACTAGTGGGCATATTATTTTATTATAATTGTAAAACTCTCCCTGTCCTGCCTATACATTTTATTCAAAACACATAAGGTGTTTAAATATAAAGTGAAAGAATTTATCTTACATGGTAAAATATGTGGCTAACTCCACCTACACCCCCTTCATCACTCACTTTCCAATTTTGTTGTCACTTTCAAACAATTTATTTATGAACTTGTCTTGTGCAAGAAGGGTAAACACAGCCAGGGTACAGTGCTTGCATTAAATAATAAGCAGGTGTGTCCATATAACTTTTCCCATACAGTACAACACATAACAATGATTCAAATATATTTTTTTCCTTCACGTATGTCTTACGTGCCCAAACGATCCTCCACGTTATAGAAATCCTTCACACCGCAGTCTTTCTTTATGACCACATCTCTGTACTCAGGCTCTTTTTCGGAATCTGAACAGTTGTTGACCAGAAAACAAACAAAATAAGCTCTGATTAGTGCAGGAATACGACCATTCAATACTTTTATCACCAACAACTTTACTTGGTCTACAGGATCATGTTATGTGAAAACCCCTTTACCTCACCAGTGGCATCCTGACCACCATTCTAATAAAATATACAGTGGACTGTGGGAGGAAACCAAATAAAACCCATGCAGATACAGAGAGAACAAATGAATTCCATCCAGAAAGGACACCCAATCTTGGGGTCAAAACCAGGACATTCTTGCTGTGAGACGACAGATTTATGCCCTTTGGACATTTTTTATTAATTGTTCTGTCTTGGGCAGGTTCACAGTGTGCCCAGTTCTAGCCAGTAACACTTAATGTACTGCATTGTTAGGTAGAACTAAACCAATTAATTGGATTCAACGATCCAACACAGAGAAACAAACTTGCACAAACATATGTTGATATGATTTAGAGCAGACGATGTACTTTCATGATGTTTATAGTGAAATAGAAGACTATGAAACAAAGAAATTAAATTATAATAAATGTACCATCATCAGATGCAGCAGCTTCAGTTTCCTCTTCTTTTTTTTCTAATGAAAGAATAAAGGCCACACAGACAAATTAAATGGCAGAAAGAACTTGTGCAGTATACCTAAGTATATGCATGGGCTAGATATGCTGGACTGGAATGGAGACACACGCATAAATATTACGTTTTGTTCTTGCCAGTTTCAGTCTATTTCAGAACGACCTGTTTGACTTTATACATATAAAGTTGTTTGCCATGTTGTTTTCCTGATTATGCTGAGTGGAGGAACCACCAGGTGGTGGCTGGTTCCAGGGAGGTTCTATATAAATTCCCACATAGTGACATCACAAAGATGGAGACAAAAATAAGTGTTACTGATTTACAAAAAAGTTGATGACTTTTATATTTAATGCTTAGAGTGTTTATAGGAGCAGTAGAGGCCCAAGTCGAAATACAAAAGCACACAAAAGTGAGTTTTGCGTAATATGTCTCCTTTGACTGTTACCAGTTGACCATTTGTTGATGCAATGATGCTACCTTATTATCAGTTCATTAATTTACCTTGTTTGCATGTATACAACTTTCTTAGACTGAAACTAACCCACTGTCAGTCTGACCAGGGTAAAATGTGATGAAATAGACAATGAATGAATGTTTTATGTTTTTACCTTGCACTTCTGGTTTTCCCGCAGTGACGGGTACTGACTCTGCACTAGGTTCTCCAATGCCGTACATGTTCACTGCACGCACACGGAACTTGTACTGGCGGTCAGGAAGCAGATTCTGGACATTATATGATGTACTGTTACAGGAAGCAAGCTCAATCCACTTGTCATCGAACGAGTTCCAAATCTCCAAATTGTATGACTTTACAATACTCCCACCATCATAAGTGGGTCCATACCAGGACAGAGTGAGTGAGGAAAGGCGGATATCTGAGGCAGCAGGGATGCCCGCTGGAGGATCAGGCTTATCTAAGGCACAAATATGTATTAAATGAAGTCCAACAGAAGAAAATTGTCATTTAGCGCCATGTTCATAGTCGGGTTCATAGTCTGCTGTATACATGTTGTGTCATACCTACGACAGTAAGATTAAGCGAGGCCTGCTTGGTACCATATTTATTTTGTAACTCCAGTGTGTAGCAACCACAGTGATCCTGATCGCTTGCTGCAATAGTCAATTTACTGCAGTTTTCTCTGGTCTCTATGGTAATGCCCACACTTCCTGTCTGGATCTAGAGTGGAGAAAATGCAGCCAGATGTTAAAATGTAATGTCCCGAGGGATTAAGCAGCATTGCACAAAACTTTGAAATCTCTGTAGGACACACAAGTATAACTAATTGTACAACATAATACCATACAACAATAATGTCAAACTTTCTACTCCTGACTGACTGCAGTACTAAATGCATAATCTAAAATAAAATACACAATGTTAAGTATTGCTACATTTGTCAGTATTGGACATATACAATAATTTAAAGCCTTATGACATTATTATAAATGTAGAAACAACCAATACAGTACAAGCAACCACCCAGGTACACCTATAACAGATGCCAACTCTTTGGCCATAAGAATTCAGCCATAGTGTGCAGCCTAGTGAATCAAGGTTTGGGCTATCAGCCTGAAGATTAACGGGTTCATATCATTCATTTTATATCAGACACTGTTGGGCCTTTAAGCAAGGGACTGAACTCTCTCAGGGACGTCATAGGATGGCTTACCGTGGCTTCAAAAATATGCAGTGAAAGAATTTAATTGTATTGTACACATTTACATGGGTAAGAACATAGTTAAATAATGCTTTCCTTGTCTTTCTTTATAATTACAGCACATATCCTAAATGGAAAACATAATGGCCAAAATATGCTGTCTAACATTCGATGGCTTACTAATGTATATTTTTTTATGTTGGAGTGGCTCTCAATAAAGTATCACATAAAATGATTTACATAAAACATGATATGGTAAACATCTATCGGTCGCCACAGTTTATCATAATCTGCATTATTAACTTGGCAAGTGCAATATTTTATACTCACAATAAATATTATATATTCATACTAATGTGTATTTTTAGCTTCGTCAATTAAGTTAGCTTAAATGTTATAACTATGGTAAGGTTAAAATATATTTCATAGTTAATGTAAATACTTCAGATAGTATTTTACAATAATTAGTGCAAGTTGTCTGGTGTTGTGCATGCAATGTCGTTCAGTTGTACCCTTCTAAATGTACAATGCGAATAATAATAAAGTTCACTTTGACTGTTTATTTTGGCTTGCTACTGGCACTAGTGGCTAAAGGACAGGGAGTTCAGACTTTGTATACTAATGTGCTATTGGAAAATCCTTCCCCACAAAAAAGAAATAAAAACACAAATTGACATTAAAAAAATTCAGATTGAGTCCTGAATGTAACTTTGACACCGCATGTGGTTCTTGCTGTCCTTGAGTCACCAATCTAGGTTAAGCAGTTAGATATGAAATAGATTAAATTGCCTATTACTACATATACAAAGTGAATTTTCACGTTTGGTGCTTACTGTTTTTTTAAACTTGAGCCAGTTGCAGGTAATAGGTGCGCTCCCTCCAAAATGACATAACAGCTCAACTTTCTCTCCAGCTCTGATCTTGAGGTCTCCAGGAAACTGAAGAATTTGGGGTGGAGAGCCTACACAATGACAAATGGGGTAGCAGTTGAGGTAAAAGTCTATTAAACCACTGCACTGATACTAGATTTAAAAATATTTGCACTGTCCTTTTAAGTAGAAAAAATGCCTTTAAGTAGACAGAGATGAATAGAAGTTTTACCTTGTTTGATTAGAGATTTTGGCGCTGGTTTTTTCTTTATTCTGGCTTCATCTGGAAGTTTTATGTTTAAGTTATTTTTGCAGACAACAAAATAAAGCCAATAATGAGATGACAACTTTTACAGTTAGAACATTTGAAACACTCACTCAAAATCACGTACTTTACTAAATTATATCTCTTGTCACTGTACAAACTTAGTTCTAAATGTGTTTGTATTTGATATTGTCCAAAATCTTTATTCTAATGAATAAAAACTGACAATATAAATCATATTATTACTGCTTAGTTAAGTTTTACAAAAATAATGTTAATAATACAAATACTAAGTTAGGTTGAAGCTAAATACCTGTCATTGCACATTTGTTTGTGAATGCTTTGGATGGAATCTCTTTGGCTCAACATCCTAGGTAGAAGGCCGTGCCTTAAGAATTCTGTCTGATGGAATTCTCCTTTTAAGGACATGCTAAAAATAGGTGCCCAGTGATCCAGGAAATTGTGTTGGCTTAATTTCTTCTTGATTTTGTTATCAGTCAAGAAATAATTTAGCATACAAACTTTGCTAATGTTTGGACCTAGCCTAAAGACATAGACTGATAAAGCACTTTAATTCAGTTAGCACCAACAAAAAGAAAGTGAATTATTACTTAATAATTAGGTTTCAGGGAGTTTTCTTTGCCCCCGGCTTGCTCAACAGGGGTTTCTGGATTTGTTTGTCCTGTATTTTGTTAATTTTTTGGTGTATATTTAATTGAATACGACCAATGAATGATCATATTTGTTCTGATAAACAGTGCGCCTTGTGCAATCTGGACTAAGGGTCTTGCTCCAAGGCGGTGGTTGTGTAGCAAAGTCTGGATTCGAAACCCCATTCTTTGCCTCAATAGCCTGAACTTTTACCCACTTGTCTACACTGTTCTTAATTTTTGATTACTTCCTGATTTCAATTTGTCTTTTAATTTTTTTTAAATTGACATAATGACACAAAAAATTAAAGAATCATAAAATAAACATACTTTCTGTTGTAGGTGCTGAAGTTATACTTTTTTTGTCTTGTTTTCCCCCTGATGGCTCTGAAGGATCTGTAAAACATATGTATTGAGCCCCACATTGCAATATAATTTTACTGATCAAAGAAGAAAGATGTGAAACTGACCATCCACATGGACCGTGCAGGAGCATTCAGCTTTCCCGTTTGCATTCTCTGCTTTGCAGGTGTAGCGGCCCTCATCTTCTGGAAGGGCCTTATCTATAATAAGTGAGCACTTGCCTCCTTGATTTAAAAACATATAGCATTAGTAAAATAAATTAATTTGTGATGTAGCTCAGTGGGATACTTGACACACAAAAATTCTACTATTTTTGACTAGTCTAGCCAAACATGTGTTCTGTTCAATAAACATTTTATCCAACCAAAGCCAAACCTTCAGGGTTGGCTTAAAACAGTTGCTTTTACCCAGCTCAACATTGCAGAATTACACTTAATGAACACATGGACAGATATATTTGTAAACTTCCCATACTGTATTACTTTAAAATTACATTAATCCACAAAGGTTTTGCACAAAGAGCTTTAGTTTTGCTCAATGATCTATGGCCTATTAAAAATAGTAAAGTGTTTGGAAATGTAGAATTTACAAATGGGCAGTAAGGAGGAAATGGCATATAAAGATCACGAAATTCTTTCCATGGATGTATTTATATCAACACAACACAAATGTCAAAATAGATATAAATCTTTTGTTAATGAAAAAATAAATAAAATATTTAAATAAATCCAACCATTTGTAAGTATTGATTAAATTCTGTAATTAAACAAAAGTGTATCTAACCTTCTTGGGATAAGACAATAAACTTGGATGGCTTCACAACTTTCCCATCTAGTGTCCAGGTGATGGCAGTCTGAGAATCATAAATCACTTTGCACTCCAACCTCAACTTTTCCCCATCAAGAACAGTAACATCACTTAGTGTCTGAGTGAAAACCGGTGGCTTGCCAGTGCCGTTTTTCCTTTCGTTTTGTCCATCCATTGAATTAGCTACGATTTTCTTTTCATTTGAATTCCTCACCCCTTCTGTACCATTTTTTTGATTGACACTACCATGTTTGTTTTTTGCTTCTACTATGCCACCATTGTTTTTTTCCTCAGGGTTCAGAATGCTTTTCTTTTCAATCATTTCATTGTTCATTTGCTCGACTCTAACTTTTTCTACTAAGCTATTATTTTTACCACTTGTTTCTACAGCCACACCATTTACGCTACTCTGTTTGTCTTTTGCAGTTGTAGTTGTATCATTTATTGTTGTCTTCTCTGGTTCTGCATTCTTTCTTGTCTTAAGGATGGTCCTGAAGTCTGCAGGGGTGCTGCTGGGATTCGGCTCTGATGAAAGAACTTTCGGTGAGCCTCCTTCCTTTTTTCCCAAAACTGACCTGAAGTCCACCTTGGTTGGGGTGGTTGTCTTGATCTCTGACCCCAACTTAGGCCCCGCACGGGGCTTAAGGGCCGCTCTGAAGTCCATATGTAATCCTATGAGTTTTGTGTCTTGCAATAGTTTTCCTTAGGAGAGAGCCTCAGGAGTCTTCTAAATATCCTTATTCTCCAATATGGGAAGAGCTTCTGTGTAGATCCTGAGTAATAAATAACTGCAAGGAGGTCCTTCTCTGCCTGTGACTTCCAGCCTCTCTGTTTGAGCCACTCCTGCCGCTAGAGTAGAGAAGGAGGGAGCTAAAGAATGAGAGAAGTCATGTGGATATACAGAGGAAGAGTTTAGTTTGAGGCGGGGGAAGAAGGGGATTTGTTTAAAAGCTTAGTCTCTATTCTATAATAGGTTAACTGGAGACACTGACATATATTTATTTGTGCACGGCATGAGTGGGGACCTCCGTTGCCATATTTGGAAAACACATCCAGTGCATGGTTACCTACTCAAAAGGACCTTGGCAAAGAATATTATGCCGATGACAGATAAAAATCTCCTGACTAAAGATCACTGTGTGTGATATACAGGACAGAGAAATATGGCCCAAGAGCTGACCAGAGATCAGATGCTAAATCTGGACTAGTAAATGTGCAAGAGCTCTTAAGAAAAAATGGGTAACCATTTTAGGAATTACTATGATCCTAAAGCAGAAATGACAAGGGAAAAGTCAAATTTGTTTTATACATTCTTGTGTGAAAAATAAACAACAGCATTTTATCTGAAACTCTACTTGGATGTATCAAATGTGATAACCCATCCATAAACAGAAGCCCCTCGTTGTGCTTCTCTGAAAGACATTCCACCAATCAGCACTGCGCCACATGTCTCATACAGTTTATATTAAAATCTTACACCGGCTGCCTTATATGGTCATAAGCATCTCTATTAAATTCCCTGTGTGTATGTGTGCATGAGTGTGTGTACTTAAATGTTGGTCTGAAAGGACACCAAAAGCCCATTTGTTGGAGTTAAAGCATTGCGACATTAGCACTATTACTTTGATCATTTGTTCAATGTGTCAATGCCAAGTAATACTTTACTAGTAAAGTATAATAACTCAAACGCATGTCTCATAGATGGGAGGAAAGAATCAACCAAATTATTAATGATATTAATGAATGCCCTGAAGCTTTTCAAAGTCCCATGTTACTCAGACAGCAGCAACATATTGAAAGTCACATGACAAAAATAGTGTTGGTAAAAAATCACCTGGCGTTAGCATTTTAGGGTTAAAGATTAAACAACTGATAATCTAAAAGGATTTTAGAGGGTCCAACATTATTTTTTTTAACTGGATGTTACTGGGTCCAGGAACATTGTTAGCGATTACTTCCAGTTCAGCTTTTTCAGAACACTAACCAGACATTTATCTCTCTATCTATTTATTTATCGTCTATTTTCCCAGTTCCTGACAACCACCAGTCAGTGGAGGGAACACGGAGGAAACCCACGCTGACACGGGGAGAACATGCAAACTCCGCACAGAAAGTCCCCAACCTGACTCGGGGATCGAACCCGGGACTTCTTGCTGTGAGGCGACAGTGCTAACCATTCAGCCACCATGCCGCCCAACATTAACATTAACCAGAGCAAATAGGAAGCAAATAGGAAGCAAATAGATGGCAAGTGGCTCATTTATCACTGTCAGATTGTACAACTTTTTCTTTGCTTTTATACAAATCCTTCTCTTGCCCTCTCCTTGGACAGTTATTTAACCACATAAGTGCTGTTTTATTTCCAAGTTGTTGTAACATTGCTTTAAACAGAAAAATACCTTGTAAAACCACATTAGCCGCCAGGCAGAGGTCAACTCTTTTAAGACACAAAACAAAGCCTTTTTGAGTTGCTTTAATGCTGTGACTCAAGAGTATTCAGCTGTGTATGCAACTAACTTCACAACTTAAACTGTCTGAACTTCTTATTGATGACACCACAGCTGGGATTCAAGGTTTTAATCCCAAGTTGTTCATCTGACCAATTTTCTGTTTTGTTCAACAACCTACGGTACGGCCTTGCTGTCTACAAAAGCAAGTATTTAAGAAATGTCACTTAATCATGTTTAATGGGCTACTTACACTGTAATTACATTAGTCTGTTGTAAGTTAAGTAAGAAATGAGATGGTACAACTCTGTTCAGCTTATTTTTTTTCCAAAATAGGCTTGTTAAAGGAATTTTATTTTGTCTATTTATTTTTAGGAAAATATTTCTGCATGATTTGCTCTATGCTCGTAACACTCTTTATTGTCACCATTTCTGTATCTTCTGTATATTTTTCTATCGGGGTTTCTGTATCTGTTGCTCCTGTATTTTGTCAAGTTGCTTTTTAGACTATTGTGAAGAGTACTATATAAATAAGATGACTTGACCTTTCTAGATAAACCACTGATGCACATGTTCATAAGATTTTGACACATTATATAAAAGTTTTGACACATTAGATTGAGTAGTATCCCTCTATCATAAGTTAAAAATATAGAGTAATGAAAAAAATTGACTCTCTACCAACAATGGTTCCTTTAGCAATGTTCCCTCTCTGCCAATATCTATTGCCCTTTTGGTATAACTGTGTGATGTTTTCATTATTGCCGCTGCACAGTCTCTGACTGATATATAAAACCCATCTTAACTATACAAATTAATGACTGTTATTGATTTCATTAAGGTTGTATCATGTTTAGGTTAGCATTTGCTTAAAGAATTACCAATATTATGTAAAAATAATTTGAGAAATTGTGATAGTACACGATTAATGACATATCTTGTAAATCAAAAATACTACATTCACTCTATTTATTAGCAATGTCATTAAACTGCTAAACAAAGTCAGAGCACAATCTAGCTCTAAAGTTATGTGAGCTTGTTTTCCTTAGGAGTTCAATAGTTTTGATTGATGGTTAGCACTGTCGCCTCACAGCAAGTAGTCCCAGTTTGATTTCTACTACAGATTACTAAAATTGACACCACAGATACATGCTTCCTTTAGCACATCTAATAGCACAGAATCCAATCCAATAAAAAAGCAGTCAGTATGGTATGTTCTATGATTGGGGACAGGTAATAGATGAAAAGTCTATTAATTGTTAATATAATTAAACTAGCCTGCAGGCTCGATTAATTGCAACCGTATTTGAGTGTGTCTCCATTTACTATCACACTATTTTAGCAGAGCTGCCAGTATCATCAAAGACTCATCCCTTCCCAGCAACCACATGTTTAATCTGCTACCATCGGGCCAATGGTACAGGTCACACAAAACACGAACAAATAAGCTCAGGGACAGCTTTTTTCTAAGTGCCATCATGGCACTAAACAATAAAAATAAACGGCAAATAAAAACATTAAATTT
Source organism: Ammoglanis amapaensis (assembly GCA_028566735.1). Classification (NCBI taxonomy): domain Eukaryota; kingdom Metazoa; phylum Chordata; class Actinopteri; order Siluriformes; family Trichomycteridae; genus Ammoglanis; species Ammoglanis amapaensis. The sequence goes on from JAOUQU010097713.1 coordinate 11,525, forward strand.
TAAACCCCAGGTGCAATAATCAAATGTTTGCAATACACCTTAAGGTGAAATAATACTCTCGTAATACCTCCAATGTGCAATATTTTTTTTAAAACAAAGAGTTATATTTTATCTTCATTTTTGTAAACATATAGTGTATATTTTGTCTTATTATACTTGCCTCTTCTATTTTATTGTGTCTATTTTTCTTTTTATCTTGTATACAAACATGCACCTTGGAGCGGCAAATCTAATTTCATTGTAATGCAAATTATAATGACAATAAAGGTGATTCCGATTCCGAATAACAAAAGTTATGCGATTATGGAATTCTGACTTTGTATTTCCACGTGTGATTCTGTAAATTATTACATATATTTCAGTGTCAGGAAAAACAAGCTGTTTTGACGTCCGTTATATTGTGATGTAATAACTATATTAAGTACAATAGAATCTCCTCAGTACCACCATCGCTTATCAAAACCCCACCAGAACGTTCGGATGCTGGATTTACATTCAGTGTGCATGAGACGAGCGGTACGGTTATTGGTGTGGTGTGAGTGTTGTGTTGTTGGCTGCGATGGACAACCCCAAAACAGTTGATAAGGAACTGGAGCTAATTATAAAGAGGTTATTTCCTCCCGCTTTATCTGTTTTATCAGGTTTTAACTTGGACTCTAGTTAAACTCTCGAACTTACTCTAGTCCACCAAGTTTTAACCTTAAAACATTTGTGTTTTTTTATCGGCAGTCTTTTTATGGAGTAGGTTGCCGGTCTTTGTCAAACCCCATGATGCTCTGGGGAACTTTGTGTATCTAGGGACAATCTACATAGTACATGTTTTCAGGCTGTGGGAGGAAACTGGAGAACCAGGAATCAAACCTAGGACTTTTTGCTGTGAGACGACGAGGCGACAGTGCTAGCCTGTGTAAATTATACTGGTCTGTTATAAATACACAGGTGTCCACATAATTCTGGCCTCATAAACAGTAACAACTGAAACGTGACCGCATGCTCACTAAAAGACTTGTTTACTGTACTTGAGAAGTTTGAGTCTCCTCTTCATCCGCCATGGTTTGGTCCTCATGTTTGCGATGAGCTTCTTTTTCTCCTCCACCTCCTCCATCAACTTGGCCCTCTCACCTTCTGACATAGACTCCTCGTCCTCATCATCATCATCGTCGTCCTTCTCCTCTCCCTCCCCCTCTGACTTTGAGTCCTCACTAGGACAACGCAGGGATGGAGGGATGAAGACAGAAGGACTTGAGGATGGAAACTGGTTTATGCTGATCCAATACCAGACCCGGTTCTTAGACCAGCATAAAGAGGGCGAGAATGGGCTCCATCTTTAGAACGACTTTGAGATCATGCAGTACATAAAAAGAACTGGTAAAAGATTTAAGAAGTGTTAACGTTTTACCTAAATATAAAATACTCGCTTCACCCTTGTGTAAACGTCTGTCATTAATGCGTAATTATGTAAGTGAGGTGTGTGAAACATGATATTAGGTGCAGTTGAGGCCTGGTGGTTATGGAACCCTTCTTGTGATCGCAAGGTCGCCGGTTCAATCAAAAAAATCCCGACTGAAGTGCCCTTGAGTGAGGCACCAAACTCCTAATTAGCTAAAGCTGCCCACTGTATTTGGCGTGTGTGTGCTCTCTGCTGCCCCCTAGTGTCCCCAAATGTATAAATGTGTAAATTCACTGAACGAATCAGGTTAATTGCAGAGGATTACATCCTAGGAGTGTAAAACCACAATACACAGTTAATAAGTATTGCAAATCTAAATGAACGAAATGTATTTTCATGTACAGCAGAACAAAAATCATCTAAACTAAACTAAAATTAATGTTTTAGATTGTTAGACAGAACATTTCATCAACCCAATCCCCCCCCCCCCCCCCCAGCATTACCTGCTACTCTTCTTCTTGCCTGATTTGGACTTGCTTTTCTTGTTTCGTTTAGTCTCCGTCCTCTCTTTACCTCCAGGCTTGCCTCTTCTCCGATTCCCCGCACACCTCTTCGGAGGAATGTCCTCATCACTATCCTCCTGTGAGGCCTTCTGGGCTGTTTTCTTTCTGTTAACTGCTCGGCGGTTTGTCTGCGGTTCATCATCTTCATCCTCACCATCCTCACTAGCGATAACTTTGTTTCGTTTGCCCGTTGCTGCTTTAGTGCCACCTTTGTGTTTTACTTTGTCATCTGGATACATACAGCATGTGTGAAGAGATCATCAAGGTAGTAATTATTTGCACAGATATGGGAACGAATCAGTAAAGCCTGGAACAAAATGTGTTTATAACTGACAAACATCACGAGTTACTTCATATAAACTATAATGAACAGCCAAAGATTAATACATTAAATTACGCAGAAACCAATTAAAAATGTTGTACTTGCCTTCTGCACTTTCCACTTGTCCATCGATTTCTATTCCCACTGCATAAATAAAATGAATAAATAAAAGCATTCAAGCACAAGAGTTACACTTAACATTTAACAGTTATGTCCAGGGTTCCAGAAAAACGTCCCACCTTCTTCCAGTTTTCTTGTAGTTTCACTTTTCTTCGGCATTTTTAAAGCCCAGAGATGATCTGTCCGTCAGTTAGATCCTATTGTACAGTTTGTTCGGTGTGTCTTGCACATTCCATGGTGCAGGTGTACCAGTCCTGTCCCGTAACTGACTCCGAATAGCCATGGTAACGTCACATGATCTTCCCATCAGTATGTCTATTATCACTTGATATCTATTAGCACACGTATGCAATTAAGATACGAATCGTCAAATATTGTGACTTCGATTTTGTCACAAATGAAAAGTTGTGTGTTCATGATACATTCTAAAATAAAACCATTTCAACAGTCTCGACGAATTTCGGTGAAAGAATGAACTGCTTAAACTATTTATCGAAGACTTTTTAGCATATCAAGGGTCTCGATTATGCTTACTAGAGAACAAAACAGTATATTAGAGCTAATTAAACTGCCATCTACACTTCAGTATTTAGCAGTATTTAGACACACGACACTTAGCACTTGTTGCAAGATGAGCACCTTTAAACATTTAATGAAGGTTTAAGTTTCTGTTCATTCTGTTCATTGGCAATTAAACCCATTTCACAGTGTATTAAGCTTTACATGTTCCTATTGTTCATTGTAAACAGAATATTCTTGTTTCGGGTGTTATTTTAAATCAATGACTGGACCATTGATTACTACATTCTTCTCTGTGCATAAATGTAAGTAAATGATTTTTAAATAAACACAAAAAAATTAATCTGCAGTGGAATGACAAACATTTCCATCTGAAATCCGTCTCACGGATGTAATATACTTTATTTTTATTTATAAATAAACTTCCCTAAGGACATCAGTCCAGATGTCTTAAAATGTATGTAGAATATATAGATATAGGAATAGAACAAACACAAAAACACAAAACATTTTTTATCAGACACACAGTTCCCATAAGGCAACAGTTCCAACAGACAAAAGTCCCCTACGACTTTTTGGATTAGGTAATGGTCCGTTAATAATGGATGATCTGTCTCATGTAATGTTTATGAGCAGCTCTTAAATACCTTGTCTGGCAATAGCATGTCGTGATAATGGCAGTGATGTTGCCAATCTTATAGACACAAAACTTTGTGTAGTTCTTTTGTAGGCCTACAGCACAAAATGACCTCACAGAACACAACAAACTCACCAAGATTTTGGTGCAAAGGCAAAAGTCACCATGTTAGGAAAAAAACGTCCATGTTTCACAACCACATAAAGCAAACAGGAAGTGAAAATCTTAATAACCACATGATTTTAGTGGAATAGAAAAAAAGATTCTGATCTACAACCAAAAATGGGAAATGTGTTCAGCTTTCCTTCAAAAAAAAAAAACATTTAATTTCACTGAAGCATTTAAATCAAATCATTAAAAAAAACCTTCACAACTCACGATATTACAAAAGCAAAAAAAAATAAATAAATACAAGGGATTTATAGATATATATGAACTAATGTAATAAAAATTATCAGACAACAAGAAATAGTTTGGATTTATTGTTCAAGCGTCCTCATTCATAAAAAAGCTACTGCAACTGTTTTAAATTACATTTACACTATTATACAACATAAAAAATAAAAACAATATAAATCTAACGACTTCCCTTGAAACAGTGTTGTGACATAATCGTACGCTTTTACTTTCAATCCCAATGTCACCCCATATACATCATCATCCAGTGCCCCCCCACACACACACATACATACACAGCATAACTACACACACACACACACACACACACACACACACACACACACACGCACGCGCACGAAGGGGGGGCACTGAATGATTATATGTATGTATTGACATATAC
>JAOUQU010097819.1:0-15865 GCA_028566735.1 Ammoglanis amapaensis
CAATGGAATTTGGCCGACTAGTAATTTTTTCGGTCGACCAACGAATAATCGATTAATTGCGGTCAGCCCTAAAAAATTCTGTAAATAATTCTCTTATTGCCTCTGAACATGCTAATTTGTATGGACTAGATGTTGCACCAGACACACCCAACCAACTCTCTTGCACCTACTGAGAGGAGAACCACCACCAACATATGAAATATGCTGTGACAACATTCAAATGAACAAAAATGAAAACATCACAACCAAATGCCACAAATATGAGAAATGAACTGGAAATTCCTCCAAACCCAACGATGCTTCTATAAGTAATAATATTACAAATACTGGACTACTCAAAATCTGAAAACTAACACCGAAAACCAAAGACAATCAAACCACTTAAACTATGAATGTTGATTTGACGAAGGCCAACCAACTAAGATTCAGGCTTGAAATAACCGCATCACAATTAACAACGTATACACACACACACACACACACACACACACATATATATGATTATATAAAATATCTAAAAGACTGTCTATATCTAAAAATCCTGCCATGATGTCCCTACTCTTGTTTGAATGGTAATTTCATATCTTGTAAATATTATATATATTTTTTTATTATTCAAGTGCTTCGACCATTAGGTTTTTGGCATTTTGTAAAAAATTAAACATGAAATACTCTGATAAAAAGTCACAATGTAATTCCATTATGACTTAATGATTTAAAGATAAATAGTTTAGATAGTTGAATGACCCATATACAAGATAGATGATGATACAATGCTTTCTATAAAGCTAGAAATTCAAGTTAATGTTTTGTCACATGCTGGTCATACATTAAAAAAAAATTGAGTAGTAAAATGCTTCGTACAACATTGCCATTGCCAAGGGACAAAATAGAAATTCTGCTCAATTGTTTTTCAAACAATTTACCCCTCTTTCACAGGAATTTACAAACATTGCATTGTAGTCCTGTAATTTGGTAATTTCTTTAGTTTTGTTTTGCAGTAGGTGATGAAATAATGGCTGAATCATTGTGTTAGTAAATAACAGATTTTAAAATCGGGGATCTTTATGGTTCTGAGCTGCATGAAATACATCTGCTACAAATTACAACCAAACACTGGTGACAGGCTGTACGCTTTCAATTCATACTGGACTCTCTGTTTAAGGCGCTCATTGCTTTTCTTTTATTCTCCCCGCCTGTAATTTCATCATTATTTATAGTCAGAGTGCCCAAAAAATAACAAAACATGTCATTTCAAGCTATTTACCATTGTGACTTACCTCTCTGGCTTTTAGTTGCACATCAATGATAATATTTTACCAATAAAAAGGATGGCAGTGCTAATGTATTCAATGTATTATTTAACATTTTTAAATAGGATAATCAATTTCACTGCGGCTTTGCAGTTCAGTGGGTATTGTGGGTGTTACTCAGGTCCATGCTTCGAAACCCTCCTGCAGTCACTGGGCATGCAGAGTTTGTTCTCCCTTTGTCAGTGGCTTTTGTTTATGAACTCTTGGCTTACACCCACTCCCTACAGACATGCCACAAATGACAAATACTCAGTTACTTGTGATTTAGTTAGTAAATGGGTAATTAATTACTACCATGTTTAGGGTTTTTCATCCTGCATTTAATGACTCCAGTTTAGCAATCATGATAAAGATACTGAATCCTGGTCAGTATCAAGCATGTAGTGTGAAGGGTTTTTTGGGTAAATACAACATATTTGATTAAAAGGAACATTAACCTCTTGTAAGATTTGATGATTTTAACTTTTTTGGTTAGTTAGCCTAAAGTCTCAGTGAGAGATTCTGCTAACACACCTGCACAAAGATTCTGAAGTCAATGCTTTGAAGTTTGAAATTACCCGCAGTTGTAGAGCAAGCTTTATTTGCATTGCCTGCCGCAGACATTTATAGGCCCACCATGTCTGCTAGGGAGGTGGGATGAGCAAAGTGTATGTGGGTGAAGTCTTCATATACTGGGAGGGGTGAGATGTGGATTGCTTTCCTTGGATGCAAACTGTTTTAGCACTAAATTTATCACTTATTTATTTATCACTTTAAACTTTTATCCTAAATGTTATAAATGGCAAAAAATATTTTCAGTTTAGCATGTAGTCACTGATGCACCACTTTCACATCGACACCACAATAAACTTTTTGTCTTAGTTGGCATGGTGGCTACGTGGGTAGCACTGTCGCCTCACAGCAAGAGGGTCCATAGTTCAATCTTTAGATGAAGCGGTCCAGTACTGTTCTGTGTGGAGATTGTACGATTTCTTTTTGTCCATGTGGGTTTATTCCAGGTGCTCTGGTTTCCAACAACAGTCCAAAAACATAGACAGGTTACTTGGAGATACTAAATTGCCAGTGAGTATGTTTAATTGTATAATGAGTAACCGTTACCTGTCATGAAAGTAACTAAAATGGAACACACGACATAATCATAAACTCTCTTTATCCCCTTAAAGTTTATTCAGCTAAAAAGGTGAAAATCATATGGTGCTAAATTCAGATTATATTTAATTACTATCTCTTTCACTCTTGTATTATTCTGTTCAGGTGTGTTTAAAAAGTGTACAAAAAAGTGTTCTACAGCTTTAAAACCTCCAAACACAAAGTGATGAATGTCCTATAATGAAAGTAAAATAAAGCACTTGTCAGTGAGAGTAATTAAATTATTATTGCCTCACTTTTTTTCCAATGGCAGGTGTAAAAAACACAGCATTCCTGTAGAGAAGATTTACAACAAGACTCAAAGGGACAAGTTTGCCTGGGCTATTGACATGGCTGATGAAGAATTCCAGTTCTAATATATGCTTTTCCTTTCGTTTTTTATGTAATATTTGACTTGGTTAAAGAAAACATTATTATGTATTTTTGTTGGATTTATTTGTGAATATAAAACTGAAGGTCATGTCTTGGTTTATGTGCCTTTCATTGAAATAAAATTATGTGGCCCTGTGGTTCATGTCTCTCTCTTTTTTTTTTTTTTTTTTTTTTAGCATAAAAGCCCCAATTTTGAAGATGAAAAGCTTGTACCTTGACATGATGACTGTATACAGCTTTCAAAATGCTGGAATTTAACTCTTAACCTTTTAAGTGGTTTGTAAAGCAAGGTCTATTTATAGGCGAATCTACATTCACAAGCCTAGACGGGATCTTGTCCGAAACTGCCTTGGATCTCATTACTCTGCTCTGAAGATGATACAGAAATGTATTTCATGATTAAGCATCCATCCCGCGGTTAGTAAATTTCATGTTCCTTTCGTGTTCATAGTTTTAAAATGATGAATAAACTCTGAAATGCTGCCAATGCTTTTAAGCTTTGATTAAGAGCACATTTTGTATTGTTATAGCAGGTAAAGTAACCTTGTTTGTAATCATTATAAAAGACTTAAACAGGAATGACCTTGCAGAGTTTTGTGTTGTAAAGCATTTCAGCATTTAGCAGATGCTTTTGTCCTGTGTGACACCATTATAACGGAACACTTTTTTGAGCGATGGAGGGTTAAGGGTTTTGCTCAAGAGCTTAACAGTGGCCCAGTACCTTAACTACTAAACCATCAATGCCATAGTGATTCTGTAGTAAGGTCGGCATGATGGCTGTGTGGGTCTCCTCACAGCAAGAAGCCCAGTTCGGATGGTCCAGGGCCTTTCTGTGTGAAGTCTGCATGTTCTCATGTTTGCATGGCTTTACATCGTTTCCTCCTTCAGTCAAAAAAAACATGTGGGTTTGGTTAATTGAAAATGCAAAATAAACCTATCCTCTTAAGACTTGTAATGTGTAAATAAGAACCGCTCATGAATGTAACTTGAAGTTTAAAGGATGAAATCCTAAATAGAAAAATAAGACTTTTAAATTATATTAAATGGCAAATCAATTTCAGACTGTCAAGTTTGGATAATATTGAACATTCAGTTTACTGTTCCCTAATGCCCTTTAGGTTGTAACTTTTTTTCACATGGTCACCTCACAGTGAGAAAGTCAGGTCCTTTCTGTGTTGTTGTTTATTCCCACAGTCCAAAAACAATCATAGGGGTTAACTGGAAATAAGTGTGTGTGTGTGTCATGAATGTAAACAAAGTGTTCATCAAACATGATGTTAAAAATCCTACTAAAATAATATTGATAAATTTTGAAGTAAAGCTCCATTTGATATGCCTTCCCCCCAGCTTTATGTTTTAGTGACTTAAATTTAGTGATTTTAGATTTATTTAAAACTGCGCAAAACTTCTGTTTAAGTAAGCAGAAATTATTAAAGACTGAATCAGAAATAAGAAGTCAATGTAGCCAACAGATCAAACAACTTTGTTATTTTTAAAATTCGCTCAAAGTTTTAGAGAAGACATCCAAAGCCTAAGATTAGGGGTGCAGCTTTGATGGAAGACCGAATCAGTACTTAATGCTGCTTTCGTCTCTGTAGGAATGATGTGTTTGAAAGGTTTTAGTGAGAGTTTCATCACCCCAATATCAAGTATTAAATACTGATGATAAAAACAGTGGAAGATTTGACTATTTGTCCTATTCAGTATAAAGGCAGACTACACCACAAAGGATCCATGGTTAGTTACAAATTAATTACAAAAGCAACCAATTATCCCACTTCATTCTGTTCGAGTGTGACTGATGGATCTAGCATGCACTGATGATTTTATTATGAGAAAGCCTACACTGCATTATTATGAATCTGATTCGATATCAATACTGTATTATAATGTTGGAGCTGTAAGTGTGGAGGATTATAGCAAACATCGCACACGAATAACCCACAAACAATGCTTGCCATTTTTCTTTGTCATTGTCATTGTGCAAATCACAAGGATTTTTTTTAGCAACTTATTTATCGATTATACATTTAGATAAAGCTGAGAATTGAGCTTTTGGGTAAGAAAACACTCGATGTGTTTAATATATTAGAAGGTTTGTGATGTGATGTGGCTAAGCGTTTAGTAAGAAAGGTCCTGGATTCAATCCCAAAGAAAAAAGGTCAGGTTCTCCCCCGTGTCTAGGTTTACTCTGAGTGCTCCAGTTTGATTCCACAGTCCCACAACATGCTGTCAGATTAAAAATTGAGTTTTGATTAATCTTCTGTAGTACGTACACATTTCCTGTCATGAATGTAACAAAAGTGTATTCTATTACAATCCTAGTAAATTAGCATTCCTCCTTGGCCAAGAAATCAAAGACTGGGCACCATAGCACCTTTGAAAGATGCGATGATTTAAAACATACGGCCAGATTAATACAATTATTTACAGAACAAAATTTGAAGCTTCTGCCTTGGCTATCTTAGATTCCTGATTTAAACCCCATAGGAAAGCTGTGGGGTGAGCTAAAGTGGCACGTGGCCCAAGTAGTGGAGAGGGAGGCTGAGTGGGATAGCTGTTTTTGAATAAAAATGTGGAAATAATAATGGTGTTTTGGTTGCCTGACGAATAAACCAGCTTCATCTTTCTGGTTTTGTTGTTTGGAAATGTCTGTTGTGTTTGTGGTATTTTTCTGATCTGAATTACAAAAGAGCGAGCAGTCTTAACAAAGAATATTCCATCCATACAAACTAAAACCAAGTCTGGCTCCACAGCTGGCTATCTATTCTTTATAGTAGTTGTGCTTTACAGCCATGGGATGAAATCCATTTTGTTATTGCGGTGATTTCATTTTTTGGAAGAACTCACAAGCATGTTGACAATGTCTGTGTTATGAGCCTGTTTTGCAGCCTTCTTTTATCACCCTCTCCCCATACTAACTATTGAAATAATTGAATAAGTAATAGCACCGTGGTGAAGGCCACACATTGGACAGTTTGCATGCAAATGAACAAGAGAAGAAGACACCTAAGAATCATTTAATAGCACCATTCGACCATCAAAAAGTATTATTTGTATTTGACCTTGTACATGTTTGATATTTTTTAAACTGCAGTACATGCATAAATCTTTAAAGAATGTCGTTTTGTAGTTAGTTCCTTTTTGCACTGGCTTATTAAAAGGAATTCATTTGTTGGTAAACTGCTGATTTGTGCAACAGTGCTGGTCTTAAATCTGTATAAATACTCCTACTGCACCGATGAACTGAAGCCCCATCTGGACACACACTGTTTAGTGCACTGCCCATCACCACATCAAGGTCCATACAGGCGTTTCCTGATATAAAAAAAGAGGAAATCTGGAACAAAGTCTACTTCCCTTCACAGCCCAGATGCACAAAGCGAGTGCTACTTTGTTTTACATTTATACAGAGTGACTAAAGGACTGCGGTTTAGGTTGTGGTGTGTTTCCTTTTAATGTGGTTTCTGCATTTTGAATTTGCTACATGTCAAATGCATTGACTGAGACATGTTGCCTGTTGGGCAAAATATCACAGGCATAATGCTGAATATATTATTCAGGGGGTTATTAAAGATTAGTGCTCTAACTGAAAATCACTAAAACATACTGATAAAAGGCAAGGTGGGGACTGACAAAAAATTTAACGAACACCTACAGCTTATGCCAACATGTGTGTCTGATCTAGCAAACAGTTAATATTAACAGTAGGTTGCATTTAATTCCTTTGGTTGCTCCCATGGATGTTAACATGGCCATCACCTGTGTAAGTGAATGACCTGTAAAGTTTTTGTTTTATGCTGCATGTTAATTCCTGATGCCTTTCTCTTTAATTGTGCATAAATATATGGTCCAATTGTAAATATACTACCATGCATATTTCTGAGCCTGCAGTGTAATTTACCATTACACCACGTAATAGCATTTAAATGCATGCAAGCTAAACAAAAAATAAGCTAATAAAAATAATTACTATGTTTCTACTATATGAGGATACCAGGCTAATTTAGGGAATATTAAGGCTGTGATCTGGCTGATTTAAGGTTGATTTATCGTTCTGCTTTGAAGTCATCTACACAGTGAAATAATTTACTGCCACAACACTAGAGGGCAGCGAGTTTTTGACGGCTTTATTACGTTTGTGTTTATCCTATGGGTACGAAGTTGTTTGAACATATAGGTCTATATTAAACAACTGATGCTTTTAAATATTGGAGCATAAACAAAAAGTCGTAATCATCAAGAAACATTTGGAAGGCAAGTTTGTTTGTATAGCACCTTTCATACACATTGGCAATTAAAAGCATTAAAATATTTACAATCTTTTTAACATTCCAGAGATCTAGAAACTCAGAAAGGCTTATTACAAGCAATGTTACAAATAAAAGTGTTAAAGGTTTAGAACAAACAACAACAAAATTAAATTAGATTAAATATCCAGTAAAAGTAATTGCAAAAATGTAGAGCTCAATAATAGGCATGTTCTAAGATAATTTTTTTTTACCTTGACTAACATTTATATATTTGAGAAAAGTCGGATATCTCCTGGCAGTGTTGGAAGTATTGATGGGGTTCACACCAATGCAGAGGCATCAATTTTGAAACAGAAATATAAATCAGCCTTTAGAAATGAACACCACACATTTTTAATGTACCACCTAGTGTGTCAAAAACTTCTGTGGTCATTATGAGGTCATCTGCTGATATAATAATAATATTATATAGCATAATAATGACCTGAAATAGAATGTTCGTGAGTTTTAACCGTTTCCAATTGTATCTGACTCTTGAGTGCTCTGTAGGCCGCCCACCAATCCCGTGGACCAGTGCTCTGTGGGCCGCCCACCAAAGCATTGGGACCAATCCCCACATTTTCTCAGCAAGTGCTTTTTACAGAGTATGTTGCCAGGTCTTTCACCAACTCGTATCACTACAGTGATTAAGCGTATCTATAGGACAATTTTTCACATCACCTATCTACCTTCTGCATGTTTTTGGACTGTGGGAGGAAACCAGAGTTCCCAGATATGGGAAAAACACACAAACTCTGCACGGAAAGCCAACCGGATCCGTCCCGGGAATCGAACCTGGGACTTGCCAACCACTAATCCACCGTGTGCCCCTGAAATAGAAAAAAATATCTCAAATGAAGGTTTTAGTGAGGCTTTATCAATACTTTGATTGTAACGCAATGGCGACCAAACCTGTAATGAGCAGTTCATGTCAGATAGCTTTATTTTTAGCTTTTAATTTATCTGAAGAAGAAAAAACAAACAAACTGCTTTTCCTCCACAGTAGTGTAAATGCCTAATACCAAAGTAAAGTGTGTGTTCAGGTTTGCTTGACCCTGCTTACAAAAAATAGTAAACAAAATAATCAGTTGGGACTGGGTGTGTGATCGAATTCTGAAGGTCTCATTTCATGAATCCACCGACATCACATTCTTTGACATCTGCAACCACTCGTGCATTCCTGTTTGATGTTATATGAGTCCTGGCTACAGAAAAACTCATTAATATCCAACACTTGGTTTTTACTCCCTGTGGGATATCAAACAGCAAAATTGGATGCACATAGTATATAAGAGATATTCTCAGAACTTGGATGATTTTTAACACCTGATAAATGTATAATTAATTTAACATTTCTTTTACTGTTAATGCTGGACTGAACAAAATGTAGATAGTTATGAGATTCACCTTGCCATACATATGTATATACGAAGACCTTGCTTGTAATATCAAATCTGCATTTCATATCACATATCAGATTTCTGCTGGGCCAATTCTCCAGCCTGGTAAAGCCCTTCATCCTTACTTTTATATTTCTCTTGCTTACAAAGTCAGTCTGATCCTAATCAGTAGTCTCAGCTGTGCCACAGGTTTTTTAACAAGGATTTTTTTCCCTCTGTTTGCCCTGAGGATTAGCAACTGACGTTACCGCTGATACAACCAGCTTACACCTAAGATCTAAATCTGATGCCTTAAACAGAAATGATACATTCTCTATTATGTTGTCCTCTGTCGTGCATGTGTCATTGTGTAAATTAGATATTTGTCCTTGGAGAACTGTAGCTTGATGTGGACCTTTCTCCGTTTTACTTTAATCAAAGCATTTTCTTGCTTGCTGGCTTTGTTTTGAAGGAAATTCCTCAATGTCGCTTGCTAACAAGACAGCTAGTATTTAGAGGATGAAACATATCCCGTCCAATAACTAGACTAAGAATGTAAGAAAAGAGAAGAAAAGAAATCATAGCACAACCATTGTTGTTTGATAGTGCTGTTTTGGAATTGCAGGAAGGAAAATCAGTTTGTCGACACCACTAGGAAGCTCAGCTATGCCTATTTATGTCCATAGCAATTCATATGTTGTAGAATAAGCCGGCGAAGCCAATTCCTTTATTTCTGCAATACACTGAAATCATTTGGGTTTACAAAAATCAACATTTCAGCTTTTTCCTCCAGGTATTTACATGTGGCTCTGATACACAGTTCAGAAGCACCTTCTGTCTGAACAGAAGTATTCGAACAGATAAAGTTGAAATAGATTAAAGACATTATCAAAGAAGATTAATGAGCCTCTCAGAAGAAGACAAGCAAGTCCAAGCCATGACATTACCTTCACTGTGGTTTACAAACGAGCTCCTGTGTTTGGGATCACGAGCAGATCCTTTCTTTCTCCAAACTTTAGCATTTCCATTGCATTGGTAAAGGTCCATCTTTATTTTTTTTTCAGTCCATACAACATATATATCTATAGAACTTTTTGTGTACCTCCTAGTTATAGTATAGGTGTAGTTAGCGCTTTGCATCTGTACTTTTGTTCATGAATTTTTTCTGTGAACAGTTGACTGATTCTTTCATTCTTGCCATCTAGATGTTGTGGCTGAGGTCACTAATGATTGATTTGGTGTACTTCTTTTACACCACACACAATGTTTCTGTCATAAACTGCCTATGTTTTTCTAGGGTCTACCTGTTCAACATCTGTAATTTAGCATAAATGTGATACATTTTTTTCAGAAGATTCCAAAAGGTTGTACTGGCTATGGCAAATATGTATACAATGGTTGTTTTTTTTATCTTTTCTATATTGTTGTTTGTTTTTCACCCATAGACAGCACTCTGTTTTTCATGTTGATTACTACTCTGACTATAAATGCACAGTCTGCACAGACAAAAAACAAATCTTTTGTCGTTACATGATCTTTACAAGTTTTTCACATTAATTCTAGAGTAGATCTTTGTTTATTGACTTAAGATCTTCCATTTTGTTCGTTATCACATTTCAGAGGTTTTTGGTGCTGATCTATTTGTGATGTCAAGCTAGCAATAGCAAGATGTTGTTCTGGTGGTTTTCCAGCCACATCTTGATTCGCCTGGCAATGTGGCTTGATTCATATGTCCCTAACAAAGACAAATCTGCTCATTAATCTGCTGTACGATCATTACCAGTTCACCACCAACTATTAGAGGGTGTGAAACACTGGCTTGTAGGACTCTTCATTATTGCACCCAGTAATTAGACTATCAGGTTTTAAACCAAGCTGAAAATTAGGCTAATCAGAAGATATAACTTTACTGAAGTCCCCTCTGGGCCAATCATTACAGTCTTTTACAAACACAAGCCTGTCTAATATTATATTCTCACTGGATGAATGCTGGTCTTAAGCTGTGTGTGACTGCACAGTAATTATAAAATAACTTTAGAAAGACGTAAAAATAATAAAGGATATTTTTCTTACAGACTGTGTGTTTCCAATGATGCTATAATCTATACAAGGCTACTGAATAGTGTTTGCACTTGTGCGCTGTATTTGCTTGGGCTGGGCCATCTTCCATTTTTGTAAAGCTAACAGCTGGAATGATGTTTTGCACAGACAGCATCTTCTCACATCTTTAAGTTTACCATTGTCAGTGGAACATGTGTTTGGCGCATCTGCAGATGTTTCAGCAAGTGTGATGCGTCAGACATGTTCATCTGCCTCTCCCAGATTCATTTCGACAGAAGAGGGAAAAAAGTGAGATAATTTGCTCTGCATGGTAATCAGCTTGATATGACAGGTTTCTAAATTTTAAAAAACACAGAGGTTCAAAGCATCCACCTTTGATAAAAAATAGTTCTAAAAATATGATTTGTAATATGAGATGCATGTATTTTTGTTAGTGAGTACATGTTTTTAATGATCCCCAATTTTGGCATTGTTCTCGATTTTTACTGCATTTCCCACAATATTGTAGCCAAATAAATTCTCACTTGTTGAAGCTTAAGCTAATTATCCATTCTGCCTTAATAGCAGATGCGGTCTGTAGTTTTGCCTCATGCATTTATTCATAAGATCTTCAAGTTCTGTCTATCTTCAGAAAAATCTTTCTTAAGAAGTTGTTGGATCGTCTTAGTCTGCTTTAATAAAGCCCTGCCGAATGTAGAAGTAAAATTGGTTCAGTTTTTGTCTTTTATCTTTTGGTATGCTGTGGCATGGGGGTGCAGCTGAGTCATCTTAGTAGGGCCGTATAACCTTTAACCCCCTAAGCATCTTTACAAAGGACCATGGACTTTACACTTAATCTACCAATACATTCCCTCGGTGTATGTAAGACCCCACTGAGGGCAAAAAAAGACTTAAAGTCTTTTCATCTCCTCTTTGCTCACTCAGTCGGGGAGGCATCTGCAAATTTAAATATAGCACATTAAAGAAATGTTAAAATGAAAGAAACTATCAAAAGTAGGTCAATATTTGTGCTTAGGCAGACTGACTATTTATATTTTAATGGTCAGTGTAAAGGTGAACAAATAACAGTTAACACTCATATTAAGGTTTGTTTATTTGAAATGATAATTTTCCAGCATTTATGTCTTGGAGCTTTTTTTAAACATTCCAAATGTTCTCAGCATATTTTGGTCTTGCTAAATATGCTTTGGTTTCCAGATGGGTTGGCGGGCGTGTGCTAGGCTTTGCAGAAAGGTTGGCATACACCCAGGTTGTGCGGAGGAATGTCTGTGCATTGCAAACACGCTCACCCAGGTGAGAGCAACTATAAATGAGAAGCATTTATGAGAAACTAGCATCAGTGAGGTCTTCTTTGGCAAGGTGCTAATAAGCTGTTTTCGATGGAAAGTCGAAAGATGTAAAAACAGAATATTGTAGAACTAAGAGATTCTAGTATACTGCAGTAAAGTATCTTCAAAGAGTACTTACTCTCATAAACATCTCTGACATTTGGATTTCTACCGATTCTGTTTACTTCTTTATTTACTAATTTATTTAACTTGTATACTTAAGTTCTTATTAGGTATGCATCTCTACTTAATTTGCATTGAATACACATTCAACATAAATTTTACAGTTCTATGTGACATTTTTTGACAAAACTGAGGTAATTATGTATTCTTATATTGTGACAATTTCTTGCTTGTCATATGGAAAACAAAATATTTAAACCTCAATTTCTCAAAACTGCTCAGAATGCAGATAAAACCTTATAAATCCATTGCGTTATTATTGCTAACGTACCTTATCACTTATCCAAGAAGCTTTGGAAAAAAGTTTTAGTTAAATGCAATGTAGTGTAATAAAATAGTTTTTATGTCCAGTAAATTACAATGGCATTTCATTATGATGTTGCATTCAGTTAAAACAATATAACTCAAAGTGGATGTACAAATGTGTCCTGGCATTGCTTAGTATAAACCACTTAATAGAAAGGTATGGCCTTATAAATGAACGTGTTGCAGTGTTTGTAACATATCGTTATAAATCTTGTGGGTTTTTTTATGTGGAAAGCATATTTACAATATGAGAAAATAGTGGTATTCTTTGATGCGGTACTTTCTTTTCACAATGAAGTTGCTTTTCTCATTTTTCATCTCAGTAAATTAAAAAAACCATAATATTTTAAAGTGACTTTGGAAGGAACTTTGATATGAATTAAATATGAACCTGGCAGCCCATAAATGAACACTCTCATTTGGCTAATTTGATATTAATGAAAGAGCGGTGCCTGTAATTATTGAGGTAACATCTATTTATACTGAAATACAATAAGAAGATGGATGACTAATATTTTATATGTGCTCTGTATTTGATAATAACCTGACAGATCACAGAGATAATAAATACCCTGCAGCTAACTGCATCTCGCTATTGCCCCTTTCACTTGCTCTTTAAAAGTAACATTTAATTTGGAGAGGACAATAGGGACTAAGAGTAAAGGCTTTCTTGTTCCAAATCATGAAATTATGGTTTTTGTTCTGGGCACGTGCCATTTAGTTTGTAAATTGGCCTATAATTTATCATGTGGAAAGAATCCACTGGCATTTCCTTTGCAAAGCACCTTTAGGCAAAATTGTATAAATTACAGGGCCATGGTAAAAGACTTGAATATGTATTTGTGGTTAATTTATCCTGAATCATTATTTACCCTCTTCTATATACTAAATCAATTGTGTGCTTACTGGGTGCTTAGAAGCTGGGTAGCTTAAGCACATTGTTGCCAGAATTATTTGGTATATATTCTTTATATGCAGTTTATTCATGTTATATTCATATTTTTTTAATTCTCTTTTTAAGAACAATTTATGTACTTGGGCGATGTAGGTGGTCAGATGGTCAATTACACTAGTCCACTATTGCGGAGTTCCAAATTCGGATCTTAGCAGGTGCTATTGATCGGTCAGGAACATTCATTTGTCTAAGCCTGAATATGACCAAGATTTGCCCCCTGTCCGGAATGTATTGTTCCCTTGTGCCCAGTGTTTATGTGGAAACTGAACCCAATGTGACCCTGACCAAAACTAAGCTTTAAGATTACAAAGAAAACTGTTGTAAAATCTCTCCAGTCACATGAACACTTGCACTTAGGGAGGGTATTGTCTAGGTCTAGGACATGCTGACTTTTACACTGTCCTTGATCGAGAAAACATTAATGACATCTCTCATACACAGACAGCAGGACCAGGCTAGTTGTTGGTCATGGATGGCATGTGTTTATATTATGGCTTTATCATGGCATTACAATATTTTTAATGTAATTGTAAAATACATTTTCTTTAAATCTTATAAACCTATCAATACAACTTTAGATGATTTTTTACTAAGTAATTCCAATTGATCTTTTCCCTACTTTAAGAAATGTAAATGCACAATAACCATTCATCCAAACACCTACACTGCCAAATATCAGATCATTGACAAAATAAGTCTTTAGCACAGAATTCAGCACTTCACACCAATATTCTACATTTAAAGTCACACATTTAGTTGTTAGTTTACACCGTTTTGTGTTTAGTTTGCATGTTCTTCCTATGTCATGTGTACATGTTTATTGGAGATATATGTATACGTTAATTGGGGATTATGCAGTGAATACATTCAGTTTGTCATAACATTTTACAAGGTCAATAAAAAATGATTTTTTTTTAGCTGAATGATTGGGGAAAATATGTAAACCCACAAAGGCATTTGAAATGATCATGCTTACCACTATGAAGAGAAAAAAGTCAGAGCAAAAGCAGAAATCAATCTTCTGTCAGTACTTTCAGATATTTAAACTACTTTATGTAAAAATATTTTCATTATCAATCCAGTGATCAATCCAGTCAATACCAGTGATTACTGTTTCTATAAGAGTTCTGTATTCATATTTCATACTGCATGTCCTCTATAAAGCTTATAGGTCCATTGTTGACAATTCATCATGGGTGCACAATTTAAGGTACATTCATTATCCACAGGCCACGCCCCCTCTCAATTTACGTCCATTACGTTCTGGAAAGTTTGAGGTAGTGACGCTGTTCCAAATGGACATGACACCCCAAAATGGGTGCAGATTGTGGGTACAGTGGCCACGGACATTCAATCACACTCGTATTTAGGAAATGCACTTCTCTAGTTCTAATTCAGTTCATACATCCGACATCGAGATTAATTGGTTTTATGAAACAACCTCAACTCGTAAACTTACCCTCAAAAATAAAAATGTGACTTTAGTAGTAGCTAATAGTAGTAAAGGTAGTAATCATTATGCGTTATTTTGTTGTTCCGTGGTTTTTATTTTGCTTCACTTAATTACCACTTAATGGCGGTTACTTCATAGCACGCGCAGTACATGCGCAAAAGGTTTCAGTGTAAGGTAAGCTATATATATATATATGTAAGATATATATTTTTAGCTTTTTTAATAACCAACAAAATTACTATACAATAGCATTATAATATTACTTCAGTTTATAGGCTTAAAAACATTCAGAACAAAAATGCGTTTCAACCTGGCAACCCTAGAAGCCAAGCGCGCGCTGCTCGATACTAGAGAGATACGCGCGTGCGGTTTAAATAGTCGCTGTAGACTCTCCGGAGCAGCACTTCAGGAGTTCTGCTGTTTCTCACCACAGTTTGGGATGTATGAACGAAACACAGACAGCTTATTATTGTCCAGTGTTTGGATATTAAAAGTAAGTTTAGCTCATTATGTGAATTAAAACATTTAAGCGCTGAAACTCCTTCACTTCTTCGCTGCCACACACCGTTAAAACTTCTGCTGATTTCACTGACAATTTCAAAAGGTTTTTGCTGGGTTTTTTTAAACTAAATAAGTTGGAAGGATGATTTTGTCTTTATACACGACGAGCGCTACCATCATTTTGTTCCTGTGTGCTGGTAAGTACGTTTTAAATCCTGTTTCTCATGTACAGGGACTCGTTTAAGAATCATCTCATTAAACTCTAATGAGCTCAAACTCACTTTCATTCGCCGTCATTACACTGAACTGCATAAACGATCATAACTGCTTTCAGATCCAATACTTTACCCTATTATCTATATCTCAATTATACAATCATATCTGGAAATGTGGTAATTAGATTCAACATCAATATGCAGCTTGTAATTAAAATATTGTTAGACGTATGTATTTCAGTTCCAGTTGTTGGTCGTAACAACCTTTTCTCCAACTTACACCTTATATGTTACCTCTCTCTCTCTCTCTCTCTCTCTCTCTCTCTCTCTCTCTCTCTCTCTCTCTCTCTCTCTCTCT
>JAOUQU010097930.1:0-15858 GCA_028566735.1 Ammoglanis amapaensis
CACACACACACACACACACACACACACACACACACACACACACACACACACACACACACACACACATACACACAGATAGAGAGAGAGAGAGAGAGAGAGAGAGAGAGAGAGACTTGACTTATAAAAGACTTTTAATTCATTATTTTACCACAAAATCAGCGATTTCGTATTAACAAAGAAAAACTGTACAAAAAATAAAAAAACACAGAATTTAGACAGCAATGAATAAACGTATAGTAAGACAAATGTGTGCTGACCAGTTTATTGCTGATGTAGTATAATTTAGGCCTCTAGTATGTTATTTTATTTTACAGAAAACTCACAAGGAATTTCTAATCCCCTGCAAGTTTATCTAGATGTTCTGTTTGATCTAAATGTTGACTTTTGTGATGAGGCTACATGATCTCATGACACCTCCTAACCCTAAATATAACCCAAGAAAATATTAGGAATACAATGCAGACCCATTAATTCTTAAGCATCTCTCGTTAACATCCTCTGAGAAACAATGTTATTGCTATTTATTAAAGTTTATTAGCAGTTAAAAACAACCTAACCTAAATTTTCACTGTGTCTGTACTCACTGCTGTGTCCTGCATAGCTGCCGTTGAATGCAATAGTTAGCTGTTTGTGATGCCAACAACCTCGGTTTAAGGCTCGTGTCCAAAGTTTATGTTTTTTTATTTTAATTTTGCTTTCAGTTATTGGCAGAGTTGATGTGTGATCTGAACTTATTAGACCCTTTTTTTCTTTAATTATATTGCATTTTTGACTTTTTTATTAATAAACAGGGTGGCACGGTAGCTTAGTAATTAGCAATGTAATCTCACAGCAAGAAGTCCCGGGTCCGATTCCCTTAAACAGCTTAAACTTTTCTGGGTAGGCTGTCCACAAGGTTGAGGAATAGGGATTTTTGACCATTTTTCCAGAGGAGCATTTTTGAGATGTTGGACAGATGTTGGACTAGAAGACCACTCAGTCTCCACTCTAAGTCATCCTAAAGTTGTTTCTATCTGGTCGAGATTACTGCAGGCCAGTTAAGTTTAACCACACAAGACTCTTCCATCCATGTTATGCACAGGTGGAATTCTATCACAGTTCCCTGCTGGAATTCACTGAGCTCCTGAGAGCGACTGATACTTTCACAGATGATGAAACAGTTTGCATGCCAAGATGCTTAATTTTATAAAGCTGTGGGCATGGTAGTGATTGGGACACTTGATTCCAATAATTTGGATGGGTGAGCGAATACGTAGGGCTTTTCTTTATATTACAATGTGTAATATTGAAACACGACATACAAAAACACTATTTTACACACTTTCTTAAATGTATGTAATACTTTAGTACAGTCTCGGTTGGTGATGACAGCTTAGGTCACATACATTACTCAGGTGTGATTCTGGCGCATTGTTAAACATACGATATTTAATGGATTAAACACTGCATTTACATATAGTAACATACATACCCAATGTTTTCTGACTTAGGGTTGTAATAATTTATGCCAAAATGTTGTATTGATGTTGAAAAGGTAAATTGAACAAAACAATTTTGAGGGAATCATTTGCATTGAACTGTACAAAAGAACTTACCACAGAAACGGGAAAGCAGACTGCAACCATAACAACATGATGTAGCACCATAAGAAACTCGCGCCTCAGATAGCTGCTTAAAGCTGTACTGATAGGTTTGGGTACATCCTGCTCCTCATGGCCTTTGATCTGTGTCTTGTACCAGTAGCACAAGAACATGGCATAGATGTCATAGACAAAATAAGGGACTGCAAACAAGATGTAACTGCTAGTGAGCCAATGCCTAAACGGAAAAAAAATGGAAAAAAATAGTAAATTATATAAAGTGCACTTTACAGCATTCATTTGTTTTATTCACATTTAAAAGTCATTTTAGACTTTTTATGGACATTTAAGCAGTAGGCCAACTTTAAATATCGATAAATATACCTCTCTTATAACACAACAAACAAAATGTTGCTTTGTTTTGTGAAATATCAACATAAACTCTTAGCACATGGATGTATGACATTAGGCTTTGCATTGGAACAGGTCAAGGTTCAGTTCCTGAACTGTTCCGACCATTGCTGCAGAGATGCGGCCGGCTTCACAATCACTGATTTTAGCAGAGCCACGTTATTGTGATTTTTCAAATCTAAATTAAATCAAAGTTTATTTGTCACATACATAGTTATACACAGTACAACCGGCAGTGAAATGCTTTGTAACTACTCCATCCGAACATTCAAAATTACAGTTTACAAGATTAATGACAATAGATTACAAATGTAAACAATTAGTGTAAACATCAAGTGTAAACTATAAAGTTAAAAAGTAGAAAAATGTATGTTTTTAGAGGATAAAAAACAAGAGTGGTGTTGGGAGTGAAGGCAAACTTTGATGAGAAAACCGCTCTGCCTCTTGTTGTGAGAAATGCAGGGGAAGTTGCAGGTTTATTCGTCCAAACCGTGCCAACCATGGACATCTTCCTTTTTTGGCAGTATGGCAGACGCTTAACCCACTTGCCCCAGACCTCTCTGGTAGCTGCTAGTTTGCCAGTCTCATGCCTTGCTGGTCAAATGAAAGTTCCAGTTTCTTTGATGTGTGTGTATGTTTATTAGAATTTTTGTTTGGCCTTTGAACTTTTTTTTGAAGTTTAAATGCTTTAATAATTCACGGGTAAAAAATTACCCATAAGACAATCTTTGTACCCTAGTGCTGTACAACCCACATGGAAACATAAACAAAAACATAGTATCACTTATTTTCTAATGATAGGGTCCTTTTAGGAACAGTCATAAAATTTCAAGTTGGAAAACAAAACTTTAAAGTATTTTTTCAACAACTGAACATGGTAGTGGGTCACTTGTGAACCGCAAGATAACTCAAGGACAGTGATGGAATAAAAATTAAAAATCTATTTGTCTCCCTCTGTTGTTCTGTTGTGTCAAAACAGCTATCATATCTGAGCATGTTTGGCATTACAGTAGATATGTATGCTCTCAATTAATCTATTTTATAGACTAGTTAATAAATCTAATACATTTTTCCAAAATAACATTTACTTTAGAATCTCATCGAAGGTTTTTTGCAGGGCATGTACAGCATAATGATATTACACAAAAAGTAATGAATACAAAGTTAATGTCCATAATGAATTCTTATAATCATAGTACAAGCCATATAAATGACTTTAAAACATTAAAAGGCTATAAACTGGCATTTTAGTCAACTTT
Organism: Ammoglanis amapaensis; assembly: GCA_028566735.1. Taxonomy (NCBI): domain Eukaryota; kingdom Metazoa; phylum Chordata; class Actinopteri; order Siluriformes; family Trichomycteridae; genus Ammoglanis; species Ammoglanis amapaensis. The sequence goes on from JAOUQU010097930.1 coordinate 3,251, forward strand.
TTAATCCCAGACAGGCAGTGTAGTTAGTCTGTATAAGTGTTTTCCTCATCCATGAATTACAGGCACTATTGGTACATTAATTGTTCTTAAAAGAATAGTAAAAGTGTTTACAATGTGCTCTACATATTTTAAAAAAAACTGCATTTATTGCAAATATTGTATGAATTTGTTTAAAATTGCAACTTTTAGGGGAATAAATTTTTACTATTTTTACTGTAATATTTCCTGGTACCAGATTGTTTCGCATAGTGTGTTTGTTTATTACTTTTGCCATAGACCAGTGGCAATGGAAATACTGCTCCAGCTGTCAGGAAGCTAAAATATTGTTGAGGTTTGCACAAGAATAGCCTATATATTATTTCAAAACTTGACATTAAAAGTCAGTAAGCTGCTGTGTGGTTTCTACTTTGGGACTGCACACCTGTCCAAACAACACTAGCATAATGCAGCTAAGAGAAGGAGGGGCTAGTTGCACTATTCAAACTACCCAGCACCTTCGCTTTTCATAACTTTGACTGTCAAAGTCATTTTCTAATTTTTAAAAAGTATATCTACAAATATTATGGACGAGCGAAAAATATGGATTTATTTGAAGTCAACTCTGCCTCAGTTTTCTTCCAATGTCCCTGAACCGGATTTACAAGCATTAGGGCTGCTGAGGAGGCATTTTTATAGGGAGAAATGTTTTTTAAAAAGCTTACACATACAGTGTAATATTCAGATACCTAAAGACCTCAATTCACACCCTAATTTTACACAATCACTCACATTTATTCACGATAATATTTAGTCCAATGTAGTCAGGAGCATTTACAATATTAGTTGACTGAATATAAACCGGCAAGGCAAATACCTGAATCTTAAAGTGCCTAAATTTAAACTATGTATTACTACAAGTAATGTAGTTAGGCTTGAATGTTTTTCCCCTTCAACTCAGATGTATGATGAGTAAGGTGGATTCTACATGTATTACATAAAAAAAAGATTTAAGTATGATTATTTGGAGTTACTGTAGTCCGGTGGGACTTTACTTCGCTTTTAATTATATATATATATATATTTCAACAGTTCTGTGTGGATCATTACAAAAACAGTTTATGGAGTTAATCAGAGATATTTGTGATGGTACTGTGGTTCATTTGAAACAACAGCACATCCCCAGTTCCAAGAGGATGTACACACTTATGCAACCATATTATCCAACCATTTTATAATTTCTTTATAAATAATTTCACTTTGCCCTTTAACTATGGCTCACGTATAAATATAATTCAGTATATAAATAAATCTAAAACCATTTATTTTGATTCTATTACTTTTACTGCATTGGAACTCTGGATATAAGTTGTTGGTCAGATTCAAATTAACATTTTGGATCATTACAAATGTTTAGTCATAAGTATACCAATTATTACCAATTTGAGAGTAATTCTTTACTCTACTGAAACGTTTTGCTATGTTTTACTACTCGTCAATCTCACTGATAAATCACTGTACTGTCAAATAAATTTTAAAGTTTACTAAAATGCATGCTAACCAAAGTCTGATTTGTTATCATGCTTTTCATAAGTAGGCACTTACTGGTCCTTAATGATGTCCTCACAAGATGAAGCAATGATGTACCCAGCTGAGGAAGCCATGACTGCTTGAATGGAGGACACAAGTCTGTATAAAGAGGGAAAGAAAATTATGACCATGTAAATGTACCTGGTTGAAAGAAACATGTTCTCCATTAGGATATACTAGTGGCACTATCAGCTAACTTGGAAACAACACAGGCATTATTACTAGAGGGTTGGTTGGCTAAAACCTGCCAGTGTACAGAAACCTTTACAATAGACAGGGTTCCAATCGCACCCATTAATTGTTAAAATAAATTGTGACCCACGGACGTGGTTTTAAAAATTGCATATTTTTCTTGTTTGTGAACCCCAAAAATGCTGCCAAAACACGTAAAATATTTTTTAAATGATACTTTAAAATATTCTTTAAAAATGTTAAATAGTATTTTATACTGATGTTATGGTACTGTCACTATTGCCCATGTGTCTGTGCGCTGTGATATCAGTGAATAGCAGTTTTTGTTCACACATCCCCCAGTTATGTGCTTGCTGGCTTCACAGTAGCTTACTCTTAAAAATCTCCTACAAGCTCTGCATGTGAATTTCCAGTTCTAGGGAAAAAATCTGCAAAAGACTAAAGACTAATATACAAAACAAATTCTTATTGTTTCCTACCTGAAATGTAAATTAAAATGCAAATGATTTATGCATTTGTAATCAATACTACAGACATTTACTTATTTTATTTTTTGCTTTACCATTTTTTACCATAAAAAACCATGCTAATACCCAATGTAATGGGTACCCTTTTGTTGTGGTCTACTGGCCCTAGAACCCAAGCAATGCTTCATAAAAATATAACACTTCAGTTATTACATGTATTAAAAGAATATTTTTTTTGGTTACTGGTGACCACCACCCCCCCCCACACACACACACACATATGCGCGCACACACACACACACACACACACAAACACACACAATTGCAATTTAACTGGCCTAACTAAATGTCTTGAACTTAGTAGGAATGTGCTATATCTAAGACTTAACAATTGCATCACGCAAATCATTATTCTTGTAGAAATCAATATATCAAAGAAATAGAAAACCAATCTTCTTTTGTTTTGACCGTGGTTTTTATGCTCGAAGCCCTTCCAGTTGGAACCCTTTTTTACTGGGTTACTCGGCACTATAACGCACTGGATTGTGCATCCAAAAGTTTAGGATGGTGCCCAGCCAACTGGTGGCAACTGGGGAGTTTAGACTCTCGCCAATGGTGTACTGAAAAAATTCATCCCGCTGCTACACCTGGGCATACCAAGAAATAATAAACAAAATTTTCATTAAATCCTATTGATTGCATTTGTATAGAAGTTTCCCCAAATAGTTAATCAGAAATGCTATTTCACATCAGTCATGATAGGCAGAAGGCATTCCGAGACTATTTGAACAGTGATAAAAAGGTTTTATATACTGTGTGTTGTGAATACTTAGCAAATACATCATTATCTGTCATTTTACAAACTAAAGTACTATCAGTGTTTGTCAGCACATATCACACATTACACACTGTTTGCATAAAGACAGGTGCTGAACAGATACCCAGCATGTACACCAGAACTTTTATGAACGATACGCACATGTGAAAATTACAGTGAGAAAATTTTTATAGACATTTTTTTTAAATACTCCTTTTCACCCCTGGGTTTTTTACAAACAGATAAACTTAAAAAAAAAAAAACAGAAAAAAAAACAAAAAAAACAAAAAAAAACAGAAAATACTTTTGCTAATCGTTGCTGAGAATATGATTCGTAGGCCAATTGTATGTTCTCCCAGTGTCCGCGTGGGGTTTAGTCCAAGTACAATGGTGTCCTCCCACAGTCCAAGCACATGCAATAGGTTGATTTGAATTTAATTGTCCTTTAAATACACAAGATCCACTTAGCGCTATGGGTTGGAGAAAGACTTGCAACCTACTCTGTAAAAACACTTGCCATGAAACTCTGGGGATCAGTAATAGTCAAAAGTCAGACACAACTGGAAACAGGATTTGGATTAATAGTTGTTAATTTTGGCAAATTAGAAATCTCCATATGATACAAACATAATGATAATAATAAGTTACAATTATATAGTGGCTGCCACAGAACCGAAGTCGCTTTACAAATCAATAGCAATTACAATTTACAGAAAAAGATGGGGAAAAGTGTAGAGTTTTAAATTCGGTAAGAGAAGTAGATAGAGAAAAGAAGTCAGTTCCAGAACAAGGTGGCAGCATCGAAGGATCGACCAGCCATAAAGCTCAGACTGACCCTGGGAACCACCAGAAGATCTGAATTAGATGATCTTAAATTTTATTCATGACTGTAAAGTTTAGAACGTGTGACAGATAAACCGGCCCCAAGCCATAGAATGCCTTACAGGTCAGCAGTAGGATTTTGCACCGTATGCGTAAGGTAATGGGCAACCACCATTGGAGCTTCTCTAGAACTTGGGTAATGTGATAATTCTTTTGTGCCAGTTAGGATTTTGGTGCCAGAATTTTGGACAATTTGTAGCATGGTTTCCTTTGTGTTTCCTATAGATTTTTTTAACAAAGGAAACATTTTTATATGCAGTTTTTATCACCATCCCCAAGTAAAAAACCTGATGCATAACCTAATGTGACAATTTAAAAGAATCCCTAACCTCAAATTATCTCAAAGTTTTTAAGGCTAGCTTGCACCACAACTGACAGCTCATATAATAAATAGGTTTCAGCTGAAACTTCCAAGAAAAGCAAACCCAAAGCATAACACTACCATCATCAAATTTAACAAGAGGAATGATGTTTTTATTGATGTGCAGTGTTGTTTTTGCCAAAAACAAACATTCTTATTTTATTATAATTATAGCTAAAAAGGTTAACCGTAATCTCACCAGGCTAAAGCACACCCGCTTTTCTAACAAGCAGACTTAACGTAGGTTTTTGCAAATTGTAGACACTAATCGGATGTGTTTCCACCAGTCCATATATCCCATGTGTATGAAGCTCTCAATTTTCTGCTTGTCTTTACTTATTATTAGACAGACATGTTCTTAAATGTAACATGAATCTGTTGTGCCATTGTTTATTCACTATAAGATGCCAATAAAAAATTATTTCCATGGTTTATACAATACCTTGAAAATGTACACGAACATATTTTATCTAGTATAAAGCACCTTATTTAAACACACAAACACAAACTGGATAAATTCTACCCAAAAAATATGTTACTCGCTATCACTAACGTTGAGTGAAAATCAATCAAACACATCACTCTTGAAAAAAACTCTTGAATCAGCCAAACCCTTATTGACATGAATAAAGTCCAATGTCTGTGAATAAAGACATGAATTAAGACTCAAAGTCCAATGCAACTCAGACAGCAGCAACACAATCAAAATCACATGACAAAAATTGTGTGCATTAGCGTTAGCATTCTAGGGTTAACAACAAGATGTATTTGACACTTTTTAGGCACTTGGTAGATCTTAACTGTATGTGCAAATGTCAGGAAGATCCTACAAAACAGCCTAAGCTATATATAGTGATTTAGTGTTCATCAGATTTACTTCAACTGATGGAAGAGGTGAACCAACTACTATTTAAGTACTGTTACTGTTTTACTAAGTACTTTTAGGTCTACTAGGATTTATTTATTTAAAATGGCATAATTGTTTGTTTTTCAACGTTTTGATATGCAGGAGATGAAATGAATAAGTTTCCTGGAAGCACTCACATCTCACGTTTGCACTTTGCTTGGTGAACCTTTGATGGGCCCTGTTTATATACCCAATCACAATATGCTTATGGTGAGATGTTTTAAATATTTTTATAATACTTTTTATTACTATTTCTCTTCCAATTTCTTTAAATGTCGCTGGCATCAAATTCTAAATGTATTTGTATTTACAAAAAACAGTTACGTCTGTCAGCAAAACAAATAGAATATACAAGAACAGTATATAAAAGTCTTTTATTTTCATTGTATTAAAGAAAATGCTGATCACCTCAATCCACTAACATGATAACAAAATATAAAATATGAGTAAACATTACTTTAGAAAGATGTCGTATATGTAAAATGTCCGAAGTATTAGTATAGCCTGTAGTAATTTGAACAAGAAAAAAACATACAATATTACCAACAACCAACACATGAAGTCTCTGAGCATATACAACAAATAATGTGTACCTTGCAGATACAATGACCGCATCTGCCTCACTCCATTTTAAACCCGGCACATGCTTTAGACATCGCTTGGACAACAGGAAAAGGCCTGGGAAGAATATAGAGCCGGCTGCTAGGATGCTGAGCATGGTCCTTGCAATACTGCTCTGTCTTGGTCTTATCTCTGAAAAAAAAAAGTCTTCAAAACACTGCATTGTATTACAACAACCAACAGTGCCATGCAAAGCTTTTTTCCATGTAGAATGACCTCTGTTACCCCAGTATATTTGTATATGTAAATACGGTACAGGAAAAAAAGTAAGTTGAAGTCTACAATCAACATTTAATCGTAGAGGAAACTAGCATCCAGTAAACATAGCTTTCTAAATCAGTCATGAACAAGTCAGTGACTCTAGTTATTAGTTATACAGTAAAAAAAAGTGTGGTATAATATGATGATATACCTTAAATGACCTATTAAGTAATATTTAGGGACACACAGGGGGTGTGCAAGTACTTGAATTTATGTACACTTAACAACTTTACACAGTTGTTACAGTGACAATCACAAAAAAATCAACTAAAAAGTAAAGAAAATAAAGAGTAAAGTGTGAAAAGAAGAATTGAAAAGCAAGACCAGCTATTTTGTATGTTTACAGACAGGTTTTTTTAAGCGTTATTATTATTATTGTAGACCCTAAACCAGGGGTCACCAACCTTTTTGAAACTGAGAGCTACTTTTGGGGTACCAACTAATGCGAAGGGCTACCAGTATGATACACACTTGTGAAATCACAAATTTATAACCTTTAATTACATGTTACTATTAATAATTATATATTTTAACGTCTGTGGGTCGCATGGAAAGGATGAGACGGAGGTAAACAAAAGTCCTGTTTTATTAACACCTTCGGATAACTCGCGGTTACATTTCCGCCATCATTTTCCTCGTAGCATCGCCCGGAACGCCGAAGCACACACACACACACACACACCGGTTCACTCCAAAAACTCTACACACCTGCACTAGGCTCCCCTCTTAGCGCCCACACAAACACGAAGCATAAATAACAACATGTGAACAGAGCACCCCATAACATTAAACAAACACATAATCCATAACATTAAACAAACACACAACCCATAACATTAAACAAACATATAACATTAAGCGATTGCTACAATATATTACATATACTGTAATTGTCTAATTTACACCAATGCAAGTGTGATTTACAAAAGAATAAAAAATTAAAGCAGCTCACTGGTAAGTGTCACTAGCATGTGCTTTTTGTAGAACAGGCCCGTCGGCGACTCATGAGGTCCTTTCGCGCGACCTGGTGCCTGCGGGCACCAAGTTAGTGACCCCTGCCCTAGACAGTATATTCTGGTATCCAGGTCACCAGCACTGATTAAATAGATTGCAATCTATTTAGTAAAACAATTAATTAGCAAAAGGTTCTCCAACTCAAATTTCAGTTGTGATGTCAAGGTAAAATATAGAAGATTTTCAAAATGGCACCGAATGACATACACAACACAACATACACAATACAACCCAGAGTGAGAATCCACCTCCTGCTGCTTAAAAGAAGCGTCTAGCAGTTGCGTGATAATGTCTTAAGCCATCCTCGATTAGGGCAGGATACAAGAAAAGGGTCACAATCAGGGAAGCTACTACATAATAGTGGAGATCTCCTATATAATGCTGTAGTGGTCCTTCTGTCATTGCTATGGTTTTGGGCATTGCAGAGGACCCTCGCATGATTCTGGCTTAAGCTGATTTTAGTCAGGTATTGCAGTTCTGATACATGCATATTAGAAATGATAGAGAGAGAGAGAGAGAGAGAGAGAGAGAGAGAGAGAGAGAGAGAGAGAGAGAGAGAGAGAGAGAGAGAGAGAGAGATTCCTGGGGACAGCATGGGTATAATAGGCTAATGTAAAAATAAATCCACATAAATCTACCAAATGAATATTACGTCGAACACATGCTTAAAGCTGACTGTGATTGAGGACCTCTATCAGAATGGATTACATTTGCAAAAAAATAATAATATACAATTAACAGCAATTACAATCGATTTGAAGTCTTTAATTATTAAACATGCCAGGTTGGGACTCCTTCAGTCTAATCCGATAGGCACACCCAGCTGTCATCCTGCACATCAAGAGCACAGCAGACAAAAGTAAATAACCCACTTAAACAAATATATCCTTGAATTATTAGAATTAGTTGATAACTTCTGATCATACTATCCTTAAACAGGACAATTAAATACCTTTGTCTATGGGTTAAACAAAATATCCTCGTGAAGTTCTTCACACATAATGTCACCAGTTTCAGAACCTTTCGGAATAAGCTTTTGGAAAAGTGCCGTCACTTTTATGCAAATAGGCTGTTGCTGGCCATGCCTCACCTGTCCCATGTTTAAGCTGAGTGAAGGAGCCACCAGTTGATGGGGATGCTAGGGAGATTTTTTTTTTCATTATTTTGATGTCACAAAGAGGGAATGATTGATTCCTAAAACCTAAATCTTTTAACAGATACACGGAAAATAGACTTGGTGTGGCTTTTTCAGCACTGGGTGTGTTTATAGGAGCAGTAGAGACCCAAGTGGAAATAGAACAGTACACAAAAAAGAGTTTTGCTCCCTTGTCCCCTTTAATATATCTACTTTATTAACCACCAAGCTGTACTGAATACATGGCATAACACAGATATACCTTGTTAAATCAACAAAAAATATGGAATTGATAGCAGTAATTATCTTGCTGCAGAAAACTGGAGGAAGGTTAAAGTAATAAAAAACAAAGGATGAGATAAAAGTAGACAAAAGCAAAACAGTAACATAACATAACAACGATGTAGATAAATAAATAACTATTCTTCTTCATCTTTTGGCTGCTCATGTTTGGGATCACCATATTTAACAAAAATCTCTGAAATCTTTCAACTATGAACAATCAACAGTCAAGTTGTGTGTACTGTACAGTATGTACAGTTCAATACGCATTATTAATTTGTCATGGTTTTCAAGCAGGATGCCCTTCCGGACACAGCCCTCCCTATATATCCGGGTTAGACTAGGTGCCAATTTTTGGTCCTTTGCCTCAACGAGCCATGCTTGTGAAAATCAATAGCATTTACTTGGAATATGAAAGTTTTTTAGTATTAATTATTGCAAATACAAATATAGAACTTGTGTTTTATTTTGAGTAAATTTGCTGAATTAACTTTAAGAAAAAACAAAGCACATTATTTCTTATTCAATATTTTTAAAATGCTTTCAGCCATGTTACAGCTTAGTGAACTTTAATAGTGCTATTTTATCATTTTGTTGATACTAATCATGCTTACTACACACCTATTTAATTAACAAGCTAGCAAGCTAGCTAGTTAATATCTAGTTAACTATTTATTTAAAATATGTGACAATATAGCTGTGTATCAATTAATAATATAAATATTATTGGCACCTGCAATTAGCCTGACTGCATGCCTTTAGACTTGTTGGGGGAGCGCTTGGAAAAAGGGAGGACATGCTGGAAGAACTCTGGCTACTGGCCAGGTAATCAAACCTTTCTTGCAGTAAAGCAACTGGGCTACCCAACATGCCACCTTGCAAATATTACAACAGCAATAAAAAGCATTCACAGACTTAAAAACTGTATCAATATCAACCTTTGCATGTTAATGTATATGCTTTCAGCAGTTCAACTTTATGCAAATGCATGGCGGCACCACATTGGGTTTAGCCAGTAGAACACACGCCTTATAATAGGGATGGTTTATTATTCAAAATATCAAACAAAACAAGTCCAACATCATTCAACAATGAGATATACTGCAGTACTGACCCTGCTTTGTACCTGCTTACTGTGGAATGTTTCAAAATGGAAAAAACTGAACATTTAAAAAATGTTCAATTCTAATTACTTAGCATTTAGGTATGTTGCAGGCATTAGATTCAAGTTAGCCAATGAAAATATAAAATCATATTTTGTTTGTTCAAGTTTATTCGTTAATGTCCTTGTATTCTAACAGGCTTGAAACTCTAAACAAAATAGTTGTGACAGAGCACTTTACAGCTAGTAATATAGTTAAAAAATGTCAATGTGTGTAATCAAGGTTTGGTACAAAATAGGCATAATAATATAGAAGTCAAAACCTTTGATTAGTTTTCTACTTTGATAATATATGTATTTAAATGTTGTTAAAAGATGTACTTCGAAGAAAGCTTGTAAGGAATATGAAGTTACATACACTATGACAAATGCTACTTAAAACTACTGTGCAACAATGTGTTGCAGAAAGATAGTAAATCCTCAAACACTAAATTGCTTGTTTCTGTTTGGTGTTCTAACACAGTGGTTAAAAGGAAATGCAACATTACAAAGTGGGTCAATGCTTTACTGCCCCAACTTTATTTGAAAAGAAATGTAGACCAGCATTCAGGACTGAAAGTTTATTTAAAAATAAGTAACTTGAGAAAATAAGTAGAAAAATCTTAAAATATATTAGGTTTACACTGTTTAAAGTAAATGACTGAAAATATTTGTATTATTACTTGCACTTTATAGTTATATTTATATGTTATTATTTAACACTAAAATAAATTTCTTTTCATGGTTGTTTCTGCAAGCAAACTTAACGGTATTAAAACCTTTGAGACTTAAACTGCACCAACCCTAGTTGAAACCAAATTTTGGCTATCCCAAACCAGCCCTTGTTGAAAGCAATGGCAAATTAGTATATTAAACACAGAAATACAAAAACTATAAGTTTTATGTATGTGAAATAAATCTGTTTAACATTAGTTTTTCAAGGTCACCACAAGCGTTTTATTTTGTTTTGTTGTTAAGCTTAACTTCTTTAAATTGAACAAATTGTGCTAGAAATGCAGATAGGACATTACCTATCAATTTCGATTGTTTGTTCAGATGCAGCGTCAACTTGATGTGAGCAGAATGAATAAAAACGTACGGAAAACCGTGATCTCACGTTTCAAGTTCAGAGATGCTTTAGTGTTGCTTGGTCATTGTTTTGGTGCATTAATCGACATTAAGACGTTTTCACGCAATTGCTTAGTAAAATACAATAGCTTAACACAATACTAATATAATTATTTAAAATGGCATATTTGAATACAAATGTTAAAACGGTTGTTTCAGTGCCTGGATGATGTTTATAGTTAGCTAGCAAGCGCTTTAGCGCGTTGCTTCCTATTGTTTCCATGGCACTAGCTGCTGCATCATCAGTCCAGCATCGCGTGCCGTGCCGCAAACAGGTTGCACATTGCATACATCCACACGTTAAACCATTTAGGTAATTCGTATAATATTTACAGATACAGCTTTCCTTTGTCTCACGTAAACGGCGAGCTAGTTAGGATTGATCATGAACGGATTGATATCGAGGCCCCATGGCTCGAAAAAAATCATCGAGGTACAGTGCATACATCAGTCAATCGGGTATGATCGGAATTATATAGCAGTCGTCTGGTTACCAACACACACACAACCCGTAGATATCACCTGAAAGCAGTTGCAGTGCGGATGGAGTAATACAGATCAGGCTAGACAACCTTGCCAACACAATAATAATAAGGGAGATATTTACATCGGAGAGAAGCGATGTCCTTTCTGGGCCTGAAATTGCTGACACAGTCTAGCACAAAGCGGGTAGAAGTCCACATGTTTTTTTTTGTCTCTATATAACTTCTTACAGCATCCACACAGCTTGGAGTACACACACAAATCGAAAGAGCCGAATTACAAAGCTAGTACTGAACGACGAAACAACGTGACACATCAGTCCCGGATTCTGAATGCCTCCATGTGTAAAACCTAGTGCACTCAACAGAACAGACGTAGCTTTAAGTCGTATCCCTGGACGATGCACCCTTACAGTGGTTAAGGGTCGATTTGAAACGCGTCCGCTTTCAGCACCACAGATATGTGGCTAATCTGGTTTAAACGGCTTTTTGCTGACATCCGCCATGTATTTTTTTCGCAATAACACCTTATGCTAAACATATCCTGTTTATTTATTAATGCGCAAATACGTGGATAGGTTATCGTATATATAAGAAACAATATACTGAGCTAAGGATCAACAATCAATGCATTGTCAATTTAGTAATGCGTCTGTGTGTGTATGTATGTGTGTGTGTGTATACATACAATGCCTTACAAAAGTATTCGACCCGCTTGAACTTTTCAACCTTTTGCCACATTTCAGGCTTCAAATATAAAGATTTGAAATTGTCGTTTTTAGTGAGAAATCAACAACAAATGAAACACATACGGAAATGTATTGGATTATTATTATTTTTAATTCCCATAATTTTTTCCAAACTTTCTTGGGAAATCATGCTCGAGCCTTTCCAAAACTAATGCCAGGTGTTGTAAATGGTGTTCACCCTGTATCTACACTGTATATTTTATATCTTTAATCAAGCTTTTAACTTACGTTTAGTAGAAATTTGTATGTCATATGACTATGATTAGTTGCAATTAAACAACTAATTCTTAAAACAACCAAAAATTCTTCCTATTTTTAGTTTTTGGTGGTCAATGCAAACGAATAAAAACATTTATTAATTTGTTACCTATTTTCTCTCAAAAGTGGAATCAGTTATTTATGCAAATGAAGAAAAACCATCCAGAGTACTATTAGTGAAAGCTGCCAAGGTATATGTTGTGTCTGGTAAACATTTCTCTCTACTAGTGCAGTGAAAACAACTGAAGAATGAAAGAATCACTATAAATATGCAAAGTATATATATATATATATATATATATATATATATATATATATATATATATATGTGTGTATGTGTGTGTG
>JAOUQU010098146.1:0-15857 GCA_028566735.1 Ammoglanis amapaensis
TCTGCGGCAGCCCGGCATTAAAGGTAAAACTTCACAAATATGTATCCCGGTCTAAATGGTATTTTTAGTCGACTATTGGTCGATTAGTTGAAGTAAATGACGACTACTGGTCGACCAACAAAATCCTTGGTTGTGGACAGCCCTAGTATGTATGTAACAATTGCACATTTCTAAACTTGCAATGTTTACTCACCTGAACCTACTCCTGCAGTGGCATAGTTCCTGACCAAATATATTTTTCTCCCACTATTTAAAAAAATTCTCTTCATTTTATATATTGTGTGTAATACCAACTTTTACCAATGTAACGCCAACTTTGTTTCCACTAAACAAACAGCCAACTGCAGACCCACGTTGGTTTAACATAAAATCCAATATGCGACCATGACTGACAGTGTATGCTTGCTATCTGGCTAAACACCGTCTATGTTTTTTTGACCGATACATGGGCATTGATAAGTCTTAGAATTGTATGGGTTGATTTATGGGTTGACATACACTGGCATTTACTTTCGTGAAGCAAACAAAAAAACAAACATTGAAGCTTCATCAACACTAGAACAAACAGCTTTTGTAGCCACAGATTGACTAAAAATACAACAAATAATTGTTACATTTGTTAGCATGACAAGAACATACTCTAGTGCCACTAGTATGTCTTTAGTTTACTTATTGCATAATGCCAGTCAGTATATTTTTCTTCACCAGGGGAAACATAGCTAAAACACACTTGCTGTAAATGCAACAGGCTTTTGTGGATTATTAAAAAAAGAAAAAAAAAAGGGATAACTGCGGTATAAAAATAATTGTGCGGCTCAATATAATAGTGATATTGTTTGTCTGTTTGTCAGGGATGTAGTTCTCAAGCTGTTGCAATTTGAGGCCTCCACTAACATACCTGACAGTAAAGGATGCCTTCCTTTGCATCTGGCAGCATGGAGGGGAGATGTGGTCATTGTCCGAATCCTAATACACCATGGCCCGTCACACTGCAGAGTCAATGAACAGGTACTCTCACACACATAACATTTCTGTCATTACGCAATAGTCGCTAAATTATCTAATTCTGAGTCAATGCTTTAAAATGTTGTTCTTGGAAAGCTGGGTGTCTTTACAAACATAATAGGTTCTTTGTAGTAAGGTTACTGTAGCGGTTTGCTTGATAGATTTTTTTTAAAAAGAGGTTTTACAGTATTGTGCATACCTATATGTTGATATTGGTTGTTTGGTGGATTAATGCAAATTAAATCTGCAACAAATGTAAATGTCACATTGTTATACTGTCATTTTTTGCATCATACTACAGAGGTCTGAATGCAGTGCTAAACTTCTCATTTAAATTAGTTATTTATTTAATTTAATTAATATTTTTGCATTTTGCATTTGCATTTATCTTAAGTGATTTACAGCAAATAGTACAAGTACAACTAAGGGTTAACACTAAAATATGTAAAGAGGCTAATTAGAGAGTTTAAGGTTCTTCACACTTGTAATACTGATTTGCCCAAGATGGGCAAGAAACTTTTAGAGGAACCAGACACAGCTGGGCCCCATCCCTCTTGGGTGGTTCTGAAAAAAAAATGTCACAACAGACAGGAGCAGCAATATTGGCACTGCAGTCCTGACTGCAATCCTTAACCTTAGCGGGTTAATAGGTTTCCATCAGAATGCCTAGAAGAAACCTTGAGAGGAACCAGACACTGCAGGGCCCCATCCCTCTTGGGTGGTTCTGGAGGAAATCGTCACATCAGGCATTGCAATCCTGTCTTCAATCCTTAACCTCAGCAGGTAAACAGGTTTCCCGCAGAATGCCTTTGATGTAGAACCATCGAGAATGTAGTTAATAATGTACAATGTTAGTTAACTAAAACAGTTTTTAGAAAGTTTTAGACTCCGACAGCCCTAAATATTACAGCATTTCTAAAAGGGAGAGCAATAAGGTAACAAGGTCAGAAAGGCTATCACTGGACATTAGCGCCCACCTCCTCTACCCACACATGAGCGTGGACAGGAGAGGCAGAACTACAGCAACCCAACATCCCTGATCAGCATAAGTTTCTATGACCAAGAACCCCCAGGCTCTGCGCCTTTGTCTATACTAATCAAAAGCCTGAGAAAATAAATATGTTTTCAGTCTAGACTTAAACAACTCAACCATATAGCGCTTTATAAGTTTTGGTAAAAAAGTATTTGGTATTTAATGCAAAATTTAACTGGCAGTGCAGACATTATGGAACAGGAGTAATATGATTGCATTTTCTAGTTCAAATGAGCACTTGAGCTGCTGCATTTTGAACTAACTGAAGTTTGTTTATAGATCTACTAGAGCAATCCTGTAAAAAAGAACATTACATGAAGTAATGAACGCATTGATCAGCTTTTCTGCATCATTAACAGATAATATCGGTTTCTTATTTTTGGAACGTTACGCAAATGATAAAAGGCAACTCCATAAAGATTGTTAACGTGTCTATCAAAGGAAATATCTGAATCTAGTGTGACGCCCAAGTTTTTTACATCAGAGCTGGGAGAAACAGAGAATGTGTTCAGGTTTAGCACCACGTTAGACAACTTTTTTGCATGTTTAGAGTCAACAAGTAAAACCTCTGTCTGACATCCAGTTTTTTTATATCGTGTACACAATCTTCTGATTATCAATCTTAATGATTATGTCAGAATCCTCTGGTTTGGCTTATGTATACAGCTGTGTGTCATCTACATAGCAGTGACAATTTATGCTATGTTTGGTAATAGTTTCTCCTAGTGGAAGCATGTAGAGCGTAATTAATAGCGGTCCCAGTACTGACCCCTGTGGAACACCACACTTTAAGAGCTAATAAAACAAGAAAAGAGGCCAGAAGACATTAACAACTCATTAACTATTTTAATTAGTGCAGTTTTGGTACAATGGTTGGGTCTAATTCCAGACTGAAATTATTCATGAATACAATACACAACGTAAAGTGTTAGGAATGGATGTTGGGAGTAAAAAAAACGGAACATCAGGAGGACAACGAACAAATGGTTTAAAGGATTTTTATTGTTGGATATGGTAGTTGGGGTGAGTACTAGGCACTGGAGAATGGCAGGAATGTGGAGAGCTGAAGTGCGCTCGTGTGTCTGAGGAATGCTGAAGTACAATCAGGATCCAAATAAACAGAAAAGCGAGAAAATAGGAGGAATCGTCCTCAGTGTCCTGGAAACAAAATAACAAACGTTAAATACGAAAATACAACAAAGATCCGTCTTCCCTGTGACAGAGCACAGTGCTGGGTGTACCTCGGCAGTCAAGGGCTTAGAAGCAGTGTTGTTTCCGGCCGGTTGAACAGCAATGTGACACTTAGCATAGCAACACGATTCTCTGGTACTTCCTCTATACTAAAAGACGCTGAAATACCCTAACTGATCAGCGTTGATACGGAACAGGTGCGTGCATAAGGTGCAGTGGAGAGAGCGGGCGGAGTGCGATCCCCCCACACACACAGGAAGTTTGAGTACAATAATGTAACAATTTAATTTAAACATGAAAATCAATGTTACAAATAATATAAAAACTAGACGTGATCATGGTTCAACTGGCACAGTACAGTATGGGATTAGCGGCTAAAATTAATCTGCCAAAAAAAAATCTTGGCCAAATATTTAACAATTAATTAGATTTCAGCAATACACAAACAAAACACATAAGACAACAGAAGCCACTCTACTGCTTTATCTTAGAAAGAGGACTGGCAACTCTTTAGTAAAATCGATTAGAAAGTATACAGGGCAATACACCTAAACAAGACAAACAATTCTTACATACACAAAGAACAGAAAAAAACGGCATTATCCAATTGGCAGTACTAATTAGACTTTATTTAGTCAATGCTTCACTTAAAAAAACAGGAAAAAAGAACTTGTGCTATATTAAGTAAGCATTTTAGAAAATCTAAAACAACTGTAAAATATATTGTATTTAGAATACATACAACAAAAGAAGACTGATAAAACAGTCTTCAAAAAAAAAAAAGCAGTACATTTTTATACCGAAAAAAAGGGCAAAAGAGAGCAGATACTGGAAGCTCTTCCTTCTGAATTATGCTGGTGAAATCACTTGGCTCACAAAATAACTAAGGGCATTACAGACGATATGCCCCGAACAATGGTGAAAGTGGTGTGTGTTGATGATAATAATTGTTATATTAAGTTACACTTATATAGTGCACAAAATCCAAGGTTGCCTTACAAATAAAGAGCAATTACACTTAAGTGGGAGACCAAAAAATGAGGAACAACTTGAAAAGAGAAAAGAGAAAAGAGAAAAGAGATGAGTTTTTTGTAATGTTTTAAATTCAGTTAGTAAAAAAGATGAGCAAAAGAGTATGAAAGAGAGTTCCAGAGCAAAGGGAAAGCAATACTAAAGGATCAACCACCCACAGTGCTCAGCTTGAACCTTGGAACCACTTGGAACCACTTGGAGACTTGAAGTGGCTTAAAGGTAGGCAATATGATTTTGTGACATATGCACAAGGTAATGACCAACCAGTGGAGCTTTTAGGAGATGGGTAATGTGAACATACTTTTTGTACTATATGTAAGGCGCAGTGATTTTTCTGAAAGCCCATGTTGCTGAAAATTGCAATAGTTCAGCCAAGATCCAAACCTGGACAAAGATTCAATAAATTATTCAAAACATAGAAGGGGGTCAAAGGGTACACCATTTGGTGGCCGAGGGTGTAATGCTACAGAAACTAGTCAGACATGTGTAGATAAGAAAAGACGCTTTATTATCAAAATAGTGCAATAACAGATGATAGTTGAAATATAGGCGAGATAAGAGAATAAAACTGCAAATTTACACGATAAAATACCAAAACAACAGGTGCGAAGCATAGCCAAGAAATGTGAACATGGTCTTACACAGTACATTGTGTTCCAAACTATTATGCAAATAATATTTTTTCAGATTTTCCCAAATTACCTATATGAATTGCAGTCATTGAAATTTTCCAGCCATCAATTATGTGTTAAGCAGTCGACCCGACTCAGTAGGGGGCGGGACGGTTGGGCGGGGACGTAGGGGGTCTGGTCGCATTACATCACGCGATTAGAAAGGAATTCAGATCAGCTGGCCAACAGGATTTAAGGTGTCTTCCTTCCATGCTCGAGCGATTAAGTGGACACTGGTACTCCTGGGACCGATCAGCTGGTCGAGGGAGACGACCTACGGGAAGGTAGGCGGTACTAGCTGCTTGGGAATCAGGGACAGAGTGTGAGCAAGTGTGGTCTTCAGCCCTTCAGCTGGATTTTCTTTTCTTTGGTTAGTCAGCCCGTTTCGGCGCTTTCGTTACGGGTGTTTGATTTAATCCTTCCCGTGCACGCGACGGGTTTCCCCATTATCTCACGGGAGATCGTCAGGATTGTGCTTTTTCCTCAATACAAATCGTTGGTCTTGTGACGCGCTACGTAGGCGGCAAATGGCGGACCTCTGGACCAGGGTTTCGGATCAAGCAACTGCCGTCAGTCACGTCATCACGATGCCTAATGGTCACGGTTGTTTATATATTTCGCCTTTTGTTGAGAACTAAGAGAAAGTAATATAAAGCCCTAATATCCACATCTTGGGAGTCTGTGTTTTTATATTTTTTTGTCTTTTACCTCAGTTCTAGATCGTAACATTATGCTGCTGCCGTAAGATGAAACCCGCGGATACTCCACCTTATCTAGAGGCTTTGTGCCTACAGGGCGATCGGGCGCCATGAGAGGGTGCTGTCGGAGCTCTACGAGCGCATGGCTGCTCTATTGCCACCTACACAGACTGTTGCACCCGCCGCTGTCACCGGTGTCGACCCCGGAACGGTTTGGGGGCAATGCCAGACGTTGTCGGGGGTTTTTGGTACAGGTAGGGTTCTTCTTTGAGCTGCAGCAGTCACGTTTTCTGACGGAGCGCTCCAAGGTGGCGTATTTGATCTCCCTGTTAACCGGCCGAGCCCTGGACTCGGCCACGCCCCTCTGGCTACTGAGGAGGGAGGAGTGTTCCAGTCAGGAGCACTTCGAGAAGGCGCAAAGCGACACCTTCTATCAGCCCCCAGAGGGCAGGGATGCCGGGTACTGTATTCTGGAGTTGGCACAGGGTTCGCGCTCAGTGACTGAATACATGATCGACTTTCGCATGCTGGCGGTGGACTGTGGTTGAGTTGAGGATGTGTTAGTGGCCCTATACCATCAGGATTTGAGTGAGCACATCAAGGATGAGTTAGCTACGCGAAATCTTCCCCGCTCACTCTCCTTATTCTATGACCTAGTTACCCGTATAGACACGCGACTCCGCCGGCACTCCAGAGAGCGATCCCTGCTGGCTTCTGGGGGTCATCCTCGGGTTGTCTCAGAGCAGGAATCAGGTTTCCCAGCATCAGATCCAGAGCCCATGCAGATAGGTGGCGCAAGGGGGGCTCCAAGATATTCTGGCAATCGCGGCACATTAAACCGGTAGCTCGCTCCCTTATGGGGAGAAGGGGTGTGAGCGCAGCAAGCATCCCCAACAGTGGGCTGTTCCTTTCTGCCACTCTCAGCTGGAAGAAAGAGACATTTGATTTTAAGGTTTATGTTGACTCTGGAGCAGTGAACAACTTTATTGATTCAGAATTAGTGTCACAGTTAGATATACTGATTAAAGCTTTGGCTTCTCCTATCCGGGTATTCGCAGTCGACGGACGGCTGGTATCGGGGGTCCCGTCACAAGATGCATACAGGCTCTTACATTGAGAGTTGGGGAGCATGTCGACCAATTTCCTAGTCACCCAACTTCCCTAGCTCCAGATAGTTCTGGGTTATACCTGCTTGCAGAGACACAATCGCCAGATTGATTGGGCGATGGGTTCAGTATATTCATGGGACACTAGGTGCTGGGATGCCTGTCTGTTACCCAAACCCTTAGCCTTCTCCAGTGTTGTGGACAAGCTGGAACCTGACCTGACGCGGGTTCCAGCTCACTATCATGACCTGAGGGAGGTGTTCAGTGAGACACAATGTCAGATTCTTCCCCCACACTGACCATATGATTGCGCTATTAACTTGATCCACGGTACTTTACCGCCCAGAGGACGACTTTTCTCGCTAGCGGGTCCTGAGAAGGAGGCTATGGAGAGGTATGTTAGGGAGGCATTGCAGCAGGGGTTTATTCGTCCTTCATCCTCCCCTGTCGGTGCGGAGTTTTTCTTTGTAGAAAAGAAGGATGGAACCCTTCGACTGTGCATTGATTACCGAGGCCTCAACGCAATCACGGTGCGGGATAGACACCCACTGCCGCTAATTTCCACGGCTTTCGAGACACTTCAGCATACTACCATTTTCACAAAACTAGATCTGCGCAACGCGTGCAATTTGGTCAGGGTCTGGCAAGGTGACAAATGGAAGACCGCGTTTATTACCCCGACTGGTCATTATGAGTACCTTGTTATGCCCTTTGGGTTAATGAATGCACCCGCGGTCTTTCAGTAGTTCATTAACGAGGTCCTGCGTGAGGCGCTGGATCGGTACGTCTACGTATATCTGGATGACATTTTTATTTTTAGCAGATCTCCCCAGAAACATGTCAGACACATCCGACGTGTGCTCCAGCTCCTGCTGAAGCACCGGCTCTTTGTTAAGCTGGGGAAGTCAGTTTTTCATGTAGACTCTGTCTCCTTTTTGGGTTTTATTGTAGGGAAGGGAGTCCTGCAGATGGACCAGGCCAGAACTAGGGCATTGGAAGATTAGCCAACACCAAACTCGGTGCGTCAGGTGCAGCATTTTCTGGGATTTGCCAACTTCTTCAGACGTTTTATCCGGGATTTTAGCTCCATTGCAGCTCCTCTTATGGCCCTAACAGGCAAGGAAAAGTTTCAGTGGACGGAGGTGGCGCAGATGGCTTTTGACAAGCTCAGCACTCTACTAATGGGGCACCGGTTCTGCAACTCCCCGATGCCAAGGAACCATTTGCGGTCGAGGTGGATGCCTCGGATGTAGGGGTCGGGGCGATCCTTTCACAAAGGGTGTGCTCTGACAAGAAGCTTCACCCATGCGCTTTTTTCGCTCACCGCCTAACACCCCCTGAGCGAAACTACGCGGTAGGCGATAAGGAGCTACCTGCAGTTAAATTGGCGTTGGAGGAATGTCGACATTGGTTAGAGGGGGTCAAGCATCCGTTTGTAGTTTGGACGGATCACAAGAATCAAGAATACAACAGGTTAACTCGTGGCAAGCACGCTGGGCATTATTTTTTAACTGCTTTCAGTTCATTTTGTCTTACAGGCCCTGCTCAAAAAATGGTAAACCGGATGCCCTGTCTTGATGGAGGAGAGGAAATGGTCGACAGAAGAATCTAAGCCTATCATTCCGCCTGAACAAATCCTGGCGCTGATCACATGGGACATTTTACGGGTGGTTTGGGTTGCCCAGCTAGGCAAACCTGGTCCCCCGGGTCGATTATATGTGCTGTCAGCCATTCATGACCAAGTCTTTCAGTGGGCCCACCCTTCGCCCTTTGCAGCTCACCAGGGTCACCCGGACTCTGTCCTTGCTCCGCCGTCGGTTTTGGTGGCTGAGAATGGAGGCGCAGGTCCAGACTTTGGTGGCAGCTTGTCAGGTCTACGTGACCAACAAGTCACCTAGGGAATGCCTTCGAGGTCTGCTCCACCCGTTATCCGTTCCTTCCCGACCTTGGTCACATATTGCACTGTACTTTGTGTCAGACTTGCCCAGGTCCCGTGGCTACACTGTGGTTTGCGTGATCATTGACCGTTTCACTAAGTCGTGTTGATTTGTCTCCATGCCCAAGTTACCGTCAGCTTCAGAGACGTGCGTACCATCTTAGAGCATGTGGTTAGAGCACACGGTATCCCGGTGGATGTAGTGTCTGACCGAGGACCTCAGTTTATTAGCCAATACTGACAGGCGTTCTGTAGACTCCTGGGTACAACGGTCAGCTTGACATCAGGCCACCACCCAGAATCCAACTGGCAGTCAAAACAGCTGGTTCAAGACCTCAGTCAAATGCTGAGATGTCTGACCGCTGGTACGCACATAACACTCTGCATAACTCGGCACTTGTTATGTCACCGTTCAAGGCTCAAGGTGGTTTTCAGCCAACGATTTTCCCCGATCAAGAGCCTGAAGTAGCCGTACCATTTGCGCAACAACACGTTCATCATGTCGGTCTGCCTAGCAAAAGGCTCAAACAGCGCTCTTGACTTCCCAATGGGCTATGGGGCGCGCAGCCAATCGCA
This sequence comes from Ammoglanis amapaensis, assembly GCA_028566735.1. NCBI lineage: Eukaryota > Metazoa > Chordata > Actinopteri > Siluriformes > Trichomycteridae > Ammoglanis > Ammoglanis amapaensis. The sequence continues at coordinate 9,249 of JAOUQU010098146.1, forward strand.
GTCGACAACGGGCAATTACCTTCTGTCCGGGTCAGCGGGTACTCCTGAAATCAAACAGTTTTCCCTTGTTAGCAAGGAGCATCTCAACTATCTTGTCTATTAAATTTGTCAAGTTTAGAAGATATCTGCTTCAATTGTTTTGCATGAGAACAGAATACCCTCCCAGAGCTGTTGCTTATATCTGAACTGTCTTCCGCCATCATAGACAATCATTTTGATCCAGAGATTCTCAATTGGGTTGAGGTCAGGGCAGCATGGAAGTCACACAATACGTTTGTCCCCTTTTATGCCCACAGCAGCCAGAGATGCAGATGTGTGTTTTGCAGCATACGACAGTGCATTATCATGCATGAAAATAATATTGCTGCGAAATGCATGGTTCTTTTTCAACCATGGCAGGAAGTGCTGTTTCAGAAACTCCACATACATTATTCAAAAACTGCATTTTTGCAGCTGCTCTTTAACCTGACGTAAGTTGCCTGTTGGAAAAACTCCTCAATTCTTCCTCATCAGCACACAAACGTGTGCTCTAAATCAGCTACATACTTCTTAATTGTGCGATGATCACAATGAAGTGTCTTGGCAATGTTGATTGTTGTCATGCCTTGACCCAAACACTCTACAATTTGTTGCTTTTTCAGATGCCGACACATTTTTCCCATTTTGGCTGAAAATGTAGGCTGCTTAATAATGTGGGACAGCCTTCTTAGGTAGTCTTGCCCTTAATTGAACACACCTCCCAAATTTATTAGCACAGGTGTCTGTAATTTTGCTTTCAGTGATATAAAGAGCCCGGTCACATTTCACCATCAATGACTTTCTTACTTTAAAAATTCTTACCTTATTACGCCTAAACACTTTTTGCATAATGATTTGGAATACAGTATAAATACAAACACAGTAAAGAACGCTTTGTCAGGCACTAAGAAACAGAGACAATACTTTGGTACTGTGAAAGTACCAACCCTCAATAGTTTGGTGAAGACAAGGAACAAGGCTGCCAATGACAACTTCCAGCCAAACTTTCTGTGACCTCCTCAGATGTGGCCTCTGCTAAAACAACCTTGTCTCTGGGCCTGCATGTACCTACTGAGGTGACAAGATGATGACCAGGAATTGTGGGAGGCGAAGGTGGAGACCTAAGACAAAAGTGATCCCTGGGATGGGGTGCTGGTTTCTCTGTGTGACATTGATAAAAATCAGCTATCAGAATCAGGATGCAGCACATCGGAAGCAGGAACCCAGCACTGCTCTTTTGTGCCATAATTTTTCCAGTTGACCAAATACTGCAGAGTGCCCTTCCGGTGACTAGAGTCTTGCAATTGGCGAACAGCACCCATGGCAATCCATCTACCATCAGAAATCTGCCCAATTCCTGATTCATGCTTTCATACTGTCCATTAGTAGTTTGGTGGTACCCTGAACCTAAACTCACAGATATGTAATACCTAAAAATATATGTAAAAAATATGACCATTAGACATAAACTGAAGATCCCTGTGAGATCAAATATCTTCCAGAAAAACAAAACCAGCAGCTATCCTACTGAAGTTCCAAATAAATCTCCGATTGAAATTAGTAAACCCTAAAAACCTTTGTAGATCATTTTTGGAACTGGTTTGCAGTCAGTGAGATGCATTCTGTGAATTGTTGTTCTGCAGTTCATTGGGGAGACGGTTTGTAATGGTTTGGGATTACACTTTAGCTAGTAGCTGGTGTGACAGAGGGTATGATGTCATTATTAGAGAAAACTGTGTTGGAAAGAGAGGGGACCGTAGCCTTTGAGCCTGTAATTATAGCCTTCCATGTGCTAGTCAAGTACTTTGGCTGCTTTTTGGTACTAGGATGAGATCCTAAGACCCATTGTGAGAACATATGCTGGTGCAGTGGGCCCTGGAAGCAGTAAGAACAGAATATGAAAAGTAATTAAAAGAAACTGTTGCTCTCCTGCTGTAGTCATTATTGCGTCACACACCTACAGTCCCGCAGTGCTTTATTAGTGTCTTGCTACACTCACATAAAATCCACTGCAATGCTCTTTTGGTGACTTTCTACACTCACCTACAGTCCCGTAGTGCTCTTCTACTGTTCTGCTACACTGCAGTCCCAAAGTGCTCTTGTAGTGTCAAGCTACCACTCACATGCAGTTCAATTGTGCTTCTTTAGTTTAGTGACCCACTACATCTATGTACAGTGTCGCAGTGCTCTTTTAATGTCAGCTACATTCTACTTCAGTACCCCAGTGCTTCTTTAGTGTCCCTCTACATTCACTTATTGTCTGACAGTGCTTTTTAGGGTCTTTTTTACATTCACATACTGTGTTGTGGTGCTCTTTTAGTGCCTAACTACACTCACCTACAGCCCCACAGTGCTTTTTAAGTGTCCTGCAACACTCACCTGCAGTCCTGTAGTGTTTTTTGCGGTCTTGCTTCATCCTACTTCATTCTGGTCCTCCGTATTAAAGAGGCTAATCACTCATTGTTGTTTAATGGTATATGTGCAAAACAAAATATATTTCATTTTTATTGTTTAGTTAAATATGCACAAAATGTTTATTTATTTGTAACCAGTTACATTCCCATTTTAAGCATTTGGTAGACACTTTAATCCAAGGCTGCTTGTAACAGGAGAAGGTTATCTGCTTATAGCTGAGAGAAACCCAAATTGTTACAATATTCACTCTGCCTCAAAACTCTCACATCTCCCTAGAAATCACTCCGCAGACTCCCTACCTCTCTTTTTTCAACTTATACAGATATACATACACATGCACACAAGAAACATGAAATGCTTAACCCTAGAACACTAAGGTTAAAAATAGTAACACCTTCACTAACGTTGGGTATATTTTAACCAATAATAAACCCTCTGATTTAAACACACAAACACTAACAACGGGAACATTTTACCCATAAGGTTACTTTCTATCCCTAATGTTAGGTGAAAATCACTCAAACGCATACCTCTTGAAATAAACATAGATGGGAAGAGGGAATTAACCATACCAATAATGAGAATCCAACCAAAATTTTTTGGGTGAAAATCACTCGGTGTTAGTGTTCTAGAGTTAAATTCACAACAATAACTTGGATTTGATTCGTATGTACACTATCAGTTACTGCTGATAATGTGGTATTCATACAACTTTACCGAAAACAGGAATCAGACATCTTTTAATCAGTATTAGGATTATATGTCAGTGATCATATGTTGCAGTTATACAATTAAAAGATAAATTGGTCTACCCATAAAGTTTTTGCCTGTATTATGTTGTTATACATTTCTATTTATGTTACATGTATTGTCTATATCATCTTCAGCTTGGAAAGCCCTTCAAGTAATCACTGATTACAAAGTGAGAAAGACTCCCCTCCTCCTGAATGACCACAAGCTCACCAACAACCTGAATGAGTTCTACTACAGATTTGAAAACACAAAGAACTCTGACAGTCCTGGAACGTACGCAAGAGTTCTGTTCATGGACTTTAGCTCGGCATTTAACACCTTATTGCCGCAGTTTCTGCATGTTAAACCGTCCCAGCTGTCAGTGCCAGAATCCATGTGTCGATGGATTGTGGATTTTCTGACCAGCAGGACACAGCCAGTGCAGCTAGGCAAACACACGTCAGAACTCCGGATCCTCAGTACTGGAGTACCGCAGGGGTGCGTGCTCTCCCCCTCCTCTTTAGTCTCTACACAAACGACTGTGTTTCCAAGAAACCAGCTGTGAAGATCCTGAAATTTGCAGACAACACCACTATGGTGGGACTCATAGCCAACGGCGATGAGTCTGCCTAGAGAAAGGAAGTTGAGCAGCTGGTCTCCTGGTGCAGCAGAAATCACCTGTTGCTCAACACACAAAAGACAGAGATGGTAGTGGACTTTAGACACAATCCCCTCTCCCTTATCATCAATGACTCTGTGGTTTCCACCATTGAGTCACTCAAGTTTCTGGGCACTACCATATCCAGGGACCTGAAGTGGGTGTGAAACACGTTCTCCATTGCCAAGATAGCACAGCAGAGAATGTTTTTTCCTGAAAAAATTCAACCTGCCGCAGACTCCAGTTCTACACAGCGATCATCGAGTCCATCCTCACATTTTCTATAACCATCCGGTTTGGTTTCTCCACCTCACAAGAACGAGCCAAACTGCAGCGCATAATCACGACAGCGGAGCGGATCATTGGATGCAATCTGCCATCACTTCAGGACGTCTACACCAGCAGGGTGAAGAAACGTACGAGCAAAATTACAACTGACCCCTCTCACCCAGGACATCACATCTTCCAGACACTTCCGTCTGGCAGAAGACTCAGGACCAGCACCAGACATGCAAACAGCTTTTTCCCCAGAGCTGTTACTCTCATTAACCACAGTGGTCGCCCTACACTTCAGACTCATTCTTGAACTGAATCTCAGTCTATTACAGGAACTACCTTGTAAAAAAATGCTTGTTTGCACAGCTGTAGAGACTCTGTAAATAAAAGTTCTTATAATATACGTCTACTCATTTATGTGTACATCCTAATATATAAGCACAGTTTTTCATATATCTGTTCCGCAAAGCATCAGCACACTCATTAGCACCTTTCCCAGCCTTACCTCTTATTACTTTTATTCTTATTCTATTTAGTGTTTATGTTATGTGTCATACATGTGTGCCTCACCAAAACAAATTCCTTGTATGTGTGACACTTGTTGAAATAAACGATTCTGATTCTATACAATGTGTAGACCTAATCATAAAAAGCACTGGCACATTTCATTTGTCATTTGTGTATTAACAGTAATCTTAAGCTTAAACATTCTATTTTAATGTTATTGTCATAATTAAATAATTCTTAAAATGTTATGCAAATGTTATTTTATCAAAAATAAAATTGATTTTTAATTATTTTTAAATGTATGTTTTTTTAGTACTTGTGAAGTAGTTTATTTATGTTTATAGGTTAAAATTAAATTGAAGAATCATATACATTTTGTTTTACAGTTTGTGAGTGTATTAGTGAAAGAGATAGAACGCTTTTTTTGTTTGCAAATTTAAAAGGGATGACGTTATTTCTAACCCCCTGGTAAGAACTAATCACTGCATCGGATTTCAAGTTTTAAATTATTTCCTGAGGAATTTCAAGATCAAAGTTTTAAAATGTTGAAATACTTTCACATTTAACTTAAAAATGGTGCAATTATTTATTTTTGTGAAGAATGTCTGAAATAAAAGACTATATTCACATTGTTAACAAATAATACAAATAAAAACAAGACTTTACGTTGTTGTAATCATTTAATTGTTGGTGACAAATTTAATCAGGTGCTAGTGATTAAACAATTAAACAATTTGTCATGTGCATTTAAATTATTCACCGAAGCATCAGCACGACTTTTATTTCAGCTGGGATGGTGTAGCTGCATGTAGTTGATGGTGAGATGACATTTCTCATTAAGTCATTGACAAAGAAGATTCCTGCTCTGTCCAGTCTATATCGTTTAATTAACTGAAAGACATCAAACATTTTAAAGATATTCTTCCACTCTTGGAAGGTTCGCACATGTCTCTGTCTTCTAAGTGCCATCTCTGCCCCCCGGTGGCGACTCTTAACAACTTAAGAGACCTCTGGAGCAATCTTTTCGGGAGAGTAAGGCTTTACATGGCCCCATAGTCAATATAAAATGTAATTATCGGCTTTACATGGCCCCATAGTCAATATAAAATGTAATTATCATGATTCATTTATGCCCCTCCTTGTCGGGGTGGCATATTTTTATTTTAATTGCAAAACTTTACTCTCCAGCATAGTAAACATAAACAAAATAGGGTTTATTTAAATAGTCATCTAACTTCCAAAAATGTTCAGTATCAGTTGGTTCAATTTTTGGTGAGCAGTTTCTGATTTGCAGGAATTATATCACGTTGCTTTGTTTTGTACTATATTACAGTGGGGGAAAAGTATTAAGTCAGTCAGCAATTTTGACAGTTCTCCCACTTACAAAGATGAGAAAGGCCTGCAATTGGCATCATATGTATACCTTAACCTATGATATCAGATAAAAAAAATCAGGAAATCACACTGTCTGATTTTTAAATAATTTCTTTGCAAATAATGGTGGGAAAAGGTCTTTGGTCAACTATAAACAAGCAAGATCTCTGGCTGTTACATACCTGTAACCTTTTCTCCTTAAGAGGCTCCTCTGTCCTCCACTCATAATGGCACCTGTTTGAATTCATTAACAGCATAAAAGACACCTGCCCACAACCTCTAACAGACACACTCCAAATTCCACTATGGTGAAGACAAAAGAGCTGTTGAAGGCCACCAGGAACAAAATTGTAGATTTGCACCAGGCTGGGAAGACTGGAAGAAACTACAATAGACAAGCAGCTTGGTGTGAAGAAATCTACTGTGAGACCAACACTTCAGAAAAACTTTATTTATATAGCGCTTTTTCCAATAGTTATTGTCTCAAAGCAACTTTACAAAATGCAGGACTTACAGAAACCCCTGTCAAGCAAGCCGAGGGCGAAAAAAAATAACTCCCTGAAAAAATTACAGGAAGAAACCTAGAGAGGAACCAGACTCAACAGGGCCCATCCTTTTTGGGAAAAAAA
>JAOUQU010098471.1:0-15857 GCA_028566735.1 Ammoglanis amapaensis
TATCTATCTATCTATCTATCTATCTATCTATCTATCTATCTATCTATCTATCTATCTATCTATCTATCTATCTCATCCATCCATCCATCTATCTATAAGTGAGTGACTCTCGGTGTAAGATTCCAACCCCTAAAAGGAAAATAATTCCTGAGCATCATGATCAGACGTCATATTTTGTGTGTGCACAGCAAATCAGAGGTGCAGTGTAATCCCTCAGAAAGCCGGAGCTCTCACACGAGGACACAACACAATCCCAGATTGTCTCCTCCCCGGCTCATAAATCATGCATGCCTCAGCTGCATTACGGCCCGCAATCCGTCTGTGTAACGTTTCCCATGTTCGTCGTTTCATCGATGCTCCTGTGTAAAGATGAAACAATGCAGGCATTATGGGAGCATCCTAGTGCCTGAAGTTTCATCAGCTTACAGTTCCTGGTCTTAAAGATATCCAGTGTTGTTATTTAACACGAGGAATCGATGGAAGTGATCGGTTGGTCGTATAGGATGAATCGCTCATGTCAAATGGTGGACGAATCACAAAAAGGAAAGCAATGGTGGCACTGGAGCAGCCGGGGGCTTACAGCCAAATCTTTTACTATTGTACTCCACCACTCCCTCTCATATACATACACACGTATAGTCAGAAGAAAAGTAACACACCATGGGGAAGCTAGGTTAAAAAAACGACCCCCACACAATGATATTTTGATCACACGGGACAGGTACTTCTCTAGCATATGCACATCACATAAACAACATTAAACTCATCCCACACACCAGACACACCACAATATATTTGGTTCCGTGGTATATTTGTGGCTCTTTTAAGCAGGAAAACCCCAATACACACAAGCACTCAAAAGACACACACAAAATATGAAAGTATTTGTTTTTTATTTAAGTAAAAGCCGTATTGTTGTTGGTCAAGAGCCACGAATTAATCAGCATCTAAACATGGTTAACTGTTCCACCAGATTGTAAATCATGAGGGTATTGCACACACACACACACACGCACACACACACACACACACACACACACACACACACATACGCTCACACACACGTTCATATTCAGAGCCATGCTTAACATGGCCTCATTTAAGCAACTCCTTTAATTACACGTGCACCTACGAGACTCCCATCCTCCCCAAAAGCAGCTGCAACCCCATCAAATACAATCTGAACAAAAGGACCTGACAAGTTAAAACAGTTCATCAGCCGCGTCGCTTTAATTAAAGCAGAATTCAAATGTGTGAATAATATCAGTAAAACAATACAGTAACTTTTTATGACAAAGAAACTTCATTGGAACATGGTGATGCTAACACTTCAGAAAGTGTTTAAGGACACGCTGAGAAAATATTTCGATTACCTTTATAAATAGAAATGTGTGAATTATCAAGGCGCATCAAGGCCAGAATTTAAGTGGAAATGACAGCAAGCGGGACAAAGTATCAGTGGAAACATTGGCAGTTGGTTTCTGAATCCTAACCCAGTGGTCAGCAAAATGAGGACATGAGCATACGGTTACTCAGCAGGAACGTCTCCACAACTCGAAGATTCACATTAGAACCACACAGAAGCCACGTCGTGTTCTGATCCATAATGTCCAATTAGGATTCAAATTTGTGATCAGCTTTGTAAATCGGTGCATCTGGTTCATGAGTTGGAACGAATAACTACAGTAGAATCCTGGTTTATACATGTAATGAATTCTGAAGTTCTGTTCTTAATATTAAACAATGTAAATAAAATCTAAAACATTTCTAATGCTTTATATGATCTCATCTCCTTGCTTTCTCTACATCTCCTCTGGGTCATTTTAATATTAAATCTTATAACATATAAAAACACTGCTGGAAGCTTCCTTTACTGGGGTGTGTTTTAAAGCATAGAAAGCTACCACACTTTCTGTGGGGTATTTACTTTTCATTTTGTGATGTCACAAGTTTGTATGGTAACCATTCGTTTCTAATTAGATCATGTTTATAAATAGCCAGACTCTCGTGTGTGAATTTGACTAGTACCAGACATCAGCATGAATAATTCTGTAATTCTCTGACATAAACTGCTAGTTAACAGCAGAAGCCTTTTTGGTTCTTGGTTGTGTGTGTATTTTGGATGACGGACTCCTGAAACATGGCAATGATATGACATGTGTAACGCTCCACTATCAGCCAGGCCGGGTGTGAACGCCTCTTGCTGTGTGCGAAACATAGCTGTCAAAAAAACTATAAACACATTTGAGACCCGGTACACCACCAGTGTATCATCGTATTATCTGGACATGGCCTCCACCGGATACGCCCTCCTCCGTCTGACTCGTCTGATTGGCTATAGATAGGTAAATGTATAAAAGTCTGTCTTGTACATGGAGAGTTGTGTACTGATCTGCATTATATAATCAGGACTACTAACCAGTTCACTACTAATCAAAAACATTCCCATTTTAAACCCATCTTTTCCCACTGTCTTTCCCTCTTTGCATGACAGAGACAACTTGACTTCCATGGTGCAATCAGCTAAAATCTTGATCAAGTGGTGAAACAGAAAAGCAGAACTGTAAACAGCTCATTAATGAAGTCGATCGCCAGTACATTTGAAATTGGCTTGACCCCCCCTTCACCCAGTTAGCTTGACAAGCAAACCCGGCCATGCTAACACCAAGAAATCTTTAAGTCTACTGTTTACCATTTAACAAACAAGATCTGCTTAGACAATTACTAAATAGATGGTCTGTGTTAAATTACCCGCAGCCGGGTTTGGGGGTGGGGTTGGTGCTCTGGTACCCTCGGCAGATGGCAGAGAGACTCTCTCTGACACAGCTGGACCAACAGAGGTGCGGGACAAGCCCACAAATCATCCGTCTTTTCCCGAAATGACTCAGCTGGCCTATCTTGGGGTTTTCCCGATGGGGACCGCGGCTTCAAACTCAGACGTAGAATGTCACAATTATAATGACGGGTCACCGCTGGTGAAACAGAAGGCATAATGAGGCGTAAATGCCGTGATGCTTTTGGCGTAGAAACAACGACGATTTATGTGGCATGGGACAGAACGTTCTAGCAGGACTATTGCAGAATATTGATCAAACCTGGACGTTGACCTGGACGTCACATACGTAGATCAGAGAACCGCCAGTGGATGAACGACATTCACTGCAAACTATTACATTATATCCGCTCAACCATGACCAGGGAGCAAATCGATCCAGGCTAATGCAACATCGAGACATAATGCTACAAGAGGTAGACGTTCTTCACAAACAGGGATCGTATAATGCTAAAGCACGACAAGGTTCTACTAATACACACACACACACACACACACACACACACACACACACACACACACACACACACACTTTATTTTGATTAATTCTCTCTTTCTCTTTTCATTTTAGCACAGCCGTAGGGATTTCAGGTTCCTCAAACAGAGAGTCAGATCTGGTGTGGAATTTCAAATAGGCCTCTAAGGATATTCAGCCAAGCAGACACACGGGTCACATACACAATAGCTCATGAAATCATGCTCAGCTGATGCCAAATATCAAATGATGGACAGAAATACTACGTATACCTTTACTTCACTGTAACAACGGCCATATTTGCAAATACTGTATGAAATTAATAAATAATAAACACCAATACTTATTATTTATTCCTGATTGATAAATATGTTCCTCAATATGGAGTCAATGCACATTATAAAGATTCTGGAGAAGCTGGAGAAGTCTGATCAGAGATCAGAAGTCTGGATTCTGGACACAAGACATTTTTTAAATGATATTTTTCATTATATTCATCACATTTTTTATTCCGATGCAAAGTTTTTTAGTGTCAATTATGTTTGATGAAAATGCTTCTTCCAGTTTCAACACATTTGGGGTGTTTTGTCTCCTATTATTTTTAATCATTTGCGTGAGTTGTCTTTAACCTTATTGGCTCAAGAAGAGCCAAACATTCTAATATTGTCTTTTTCATTTTAGGACAGCCACAGCCTGGTGGTTAGAGAACTGGGCTTGGGATCGGAAGGTTGCCGGTTCGACTCTGAAAGTCTACAGGTCATGACTAAAGCGTCCTTGAGAAACTGCTCTGTGGGCACCGTGGCTAGGGCCGTCCACCATGTCGTGGTACGTGTGCTCGCTGTTGCCCCTTAGTGTGTATTCATTAGTGTGTGTAAATGTGTGTTGCACTGCACTTATTGGGTTAAATGCAGATGAATAATTTCAATTTGTTTAAAAGGTGTTTTAAAGAATTACGAGAAATAAAAGTAAATCATCCACCTTCTATTTGCTTACTAATATATTAATATTAGTATTAAATGCTGATAAATTATATTGTTTAGCTGAATGATTAAATCATGTGTGTTATTTTAGAGAAGATGAATCAGCAGCCATTTATAATTAAAAGGAGGGTCCGTATTTAACATCGTCAGTCCTTGTGCAGGTCCATGTCCATGGTGCTGAATCATAATTTGGGAGTAATGCCTGTTAAACCCCCCCACATCATGTCACGTGGTTTCAAAAAGAAATAAAAGCAAAGCATCATTTTAAATCAGATGTAGTCAATGAAACATGAGTGAAACAGAATTTCAATTAAATGACTTTTGCTAATATTATTATATTAAGTATTATTTTACTACCTTTATAAATTGATATCGAGACATCACGTGCAATGACGTGTACTTGCGAATGAAATGAATATAAACCCAGATTAAAGCATTTATGCTGCAACAGAATGGATGTGAGTCTGCACATACACGCGCGCGCACACACACACGCGCGCGCACCCGCACGCGCGAGCGCCCAGCCAGACTTCAATGCACAATGCAGAACCTTCCTTACCTTCTCTTCCACAAAGCTGGATGGAATCCAGGCTGAGGTTCTTTATCACGTCGTCACATGGACTGGTGGGGCTGCTGACGCTGCAGGCCATGTGTGGAACCTCCATGTTGTGTGTGTGCGAGTGTGTGCGTGCGTGCGTGCGTGTGTGTGTGTGTGGTCTTCTCCGATAATCCCTCGGCTGATCTCTCCAGCAGCAGCACTGATAGCAGTGGCTTCTTTTCTCTGTTCCTCAGCCGGCTTTCTTAATACAGTGACGTCATATCAGCATCAGCGGGAGGGAAATGGGTGTGTGTGCGTGCGCGTGCCGGTGCGCGCGTACGGGCGTGTGCGTGCGTGTGCGTGTGTTGGGGGTTATTTAAATGGAATCATCGGCTGTGTTCCCATTGCATCGGATACCATTCACTACTATATTGCACTTCTGTGCTAAACATTGTCTTTAATAAATAACATGTTATAAAAATTTTAATACAGGACCTGTAATAAGCATCTGCATTTTATATTCAGATTATATTCGGTAATTTTATAAGAGAAACACGTTTTTCTGTTCTCATTGCTCCACGGTCCAACGATCAAGTGCTTTCTACTCCTGAGAGAGCGCCATCTACCTACCAAGACAGACCAACGCACGATCCACTGTGGCGACACCTTGATCATAAAAAACACAAAGTATAAAGATTATTTGTTTCAGTTCTTACTAAAGGTGCTCAATTCTCAGTACCGCTCGACCATGCTGGTCACATTACGCTCATTTTAATACATTTTAAAAACTAAATCAAATGTTACTTCGTATTCATCAGCGAGAATTTCAGAGAAACAAGCACAGTGATGTGGCTCATGGGAAATGAACCGATGCTCTTAACTTGCCAGTATGAAATGCTGACATGACCTGGTATTCATTTTTATTAATTGTACACAGCACACTTAAGATGCATTTTTAGACTCCATATTTATTTCTAGTATAGTTTAACACTTTAATGCTACCTTAAACTTGACGTTTGTACACAGTCTATTTATTTGAGTACCAAAAAATAAATTTGCTTTGTTGTACTTATATAATAACATAGAAGTGACTTTAACATTTGATACTGTTTAATCGATGTAAAGGAAACTGAAGGAGACGGTCACTGGAAGCATGGAAACATGCAATAGGCTTGTTTGGAATCTTGGACCATGAAGCTCATTTAAAGATTCATTTAAATCATTTAATGACACAGCGTTTAACCAAACTGTGCTGATTCTCTATTCTGTCCCACTGAACCGTGCTTGCTAGTAAATAAGAGATTTCCTCAGAGAGCTGAGGTGTCTAATGAATACATTCTTTGTACCTTCCTAACATGAGCCACTGGATTTGTGGCTAAACCTTCTTAAAACAGATAATCTAAAGCTATCGTCCTGAGCAGAAGGAAGCATGTTGATGGACTAGTCATTCTTAAAACAGGGGAAAGTCAGCTGCCAAAAAAATGTCGCATTTGTGCAATTAATTGACACAGTTTTAATTTCAGCTGTGTTTGGGAATTTTGTGGCTGTGATGGTAAAATATACACTTTATTACATACAGTTAATGCATTATAACTTCCCAAATCCCAAGACAGACTTGGTTATGAGGCAAAACTTATTTACATATGTGGTTTTACGACTTATATTGGTAAATATTTCTGTATAAGACCCATAATTCTTGGGGTTTTATTGGTCCAGAGTTGCTCTGCTCCATGGTAGGTCAAGCTATACTGGTTGACCAGGCAGATATAAATCAAGGAATGTGTGGCAGCTGATTATCACAATTTTCGGCCTGTAGTGCGAAGGTGGCTTGTGATCAAGTGACGCAAAACTAGTTTGTCAATGAAATGTTAACATAGTATATATTTGACAATTTATTTAGACCAAATATTAAGTCAAATACTTAATCACCCTTCAGGTCTTGGACTAGTTTGACTGTTATGTATGAACATAGATTGCCTTTCAATTTCTTCCCAGGCATGGTGGTGGAAGGGGACCAGCTAAAACTTTGGTTTTCACCAAAACTATCACTACTGAACATTTTCATAGCCTATTGGCTATGACAAGTTTCACACAGTAGGTGTCTTCTGAAGCAGGGAGGGGTATTTCCTTCTAAACATTTGCCTCAAAGTGAAAAGCTATCATTTATAATCTTGAATAAATACATATTTCATTGGTGCGTTGCTTTTTGTTCTTAATATATATTGCTGAAATACCACAATTCAGTTTTAAGCCGTGTCCACATACTTTTGACAGTATCAAGTGTGTGTTTTTGGTCGGTCTACTATTCGATGTTCTTTGTAATTAATAATGAAACAGAACTCCTTCCTGTGTTTATTTCTGTACCACATCTTTAAAAATATCTTTTTTATACAAGGTCATCGTTCATAAATTATTTACATCCCGAAAAAAGAGACGAAATAAAATGGAATAAATGGCTGTTTGTTCTCTGTCTCCCTCTAGTGAGCAAAACTAGAACAACAAGAGCCGCACTATTGAACTTGCAAAGTTCTTTCAGGTTACTAAGTTGACATGAAAAAGAAAAAATGATTGATTTTTCTTAAGCAGTTACCTTAGTTATGATCTCTTAATAACATTTCAAGAACTGTATCATCAGAAAACTTATTTTTTAATCTTCTCACACCATAGAAGAATGTAAGAAAAGCACAAGATTCCCGGAGGAAACCGAAGCCGTTTCTTTGGCCAGGATGAAGCTGAAGGAATGATCAGCAGACTGCGTGCTTGTCAGCAACATGTTATTGGAGCCATTCATACGGAGAAACCGACGGGCTGCAGACGAACTCCTGACAAGCGGTCATTCAGTTCTGTCTGCTTTCATTTCACATGACTGCACCGGATTCACTGCTGGCATAGAGTCAGCGCTACCAGGCCGGAATTGTAGCCTTAAAATAAAAAAAATCCTGCGTGTGAGGACGTTCGATAATAGACGAGCTCTCAGCAAGAGCGGTGACCACTTCTCCTCGGCCTGTGAGGAGAAAAATACAGTGTGGTCGGACGCCAAGGCTAAGAGATATTTAGGAATCCTCGGGTAACTTTAATGAATGCCTTAATATGAGAAAGACTTTTGTTTTAAGGACATTTTCCCCCCAAGACCGTAAATGCTAAGAAGAGAGCGGATCCATTAACGAATCTCCAGTAATAATAATAAATGGTTTCGGGTTTATGTTTATCAGTTTCATTCTTGAGGAAACCATTAAAGGAATTTGATTTCCTGTCTCGTTTGTGCCTTCATCTGTCTGTAACTTAACCAGTGTGGCTAAAATCAAAATAAAAATATGTAATCTTGTCTAAAAGAGAGTTGAAGCGTTTTTGTGACCGCAGGTCATGAGTCGCCTTGGTAGAGGAATTTTATTTTATAGCAGAGCAGTGTATGAAACTGGAAAATACACATTAAAAGACCCGTTCGTGTTCATGTAAGCTTGTTTAGCACGGTGTTTCAAAACCTTGGACCCTAACACAGGTAGACCTGGAAAGGCCTCTTCTGATCGCTGATTCATTTGAAAACATGGGTCCAAATGTGGTGTGCTTTACACCACTGTTATTATTTAAGCCATATCTTCACAATAAAACACAACAGATTTCGAAACTTTTTATTTTCACTAATAGTTTTTTAGTTTTAAGCTTTAACCTGGCCAGGGTCACGATGGGTCCGACGTCTATGGAATAAATGTATTTGTGCTTTTTATAAATAAAACACCTAAAACACATTCAAGATACTCTGGTTATATTTCCGTGTGAAATGTATCTGGGTTTTGTTTGGGGATGTGATGAGAAAGTGATGGCTCAGTGGTTAAGGTACTGTGATCAGAAGGTCACTGGTTTAAGCCCCACTATCACCACTGTTGGGCCCCCGAACAAGTCCCTTAATCCACAATCCTGGTGTTCCATTGCAATTGTAAATCACTTTGGACAAAAAAGAAACTAAATGTTAAAAATGTAAATCTACTGTAAATGTTTGATCCCATTGAACATAACTCAGGACTTTAATTTGAAAGGTCGTCCTTGAGTATTCCAAACCCAAATCAAAACATATTTACATTTACAGCATTGAGCAGATGTTTTTTTTCTAAAACGGCTTACAATACACTATACGGTCTGAGCAATGAAGGGTTAAGAGTCTCGCTCAGGAGACCAACAACAGCAGCATTGGTGAAGTTTGAACCGGCATCCTTTGGATTACTGTTCCTGTACCATAACCACTAGATCCCATAACATATGCATTTGCATTACAATAAAATAATTCAGATAACTGCAAACATCTAATGCAATAATAAATAACAAAACAAGCTCCAACATCTTTTAGGTTTATATACAATTTATTTGTTGTAACAAGTCTTTCAAGTTGTAATAAACACTGAAACGTACCACATCATAATAATTTTATATAAAAACATAAAAAAGCAAGAACAATATAATCGGCAACAATTTTGCATTTCTGCAAAATGATTTTAAAGGCACTGGCCAACTAAAAAAAAAAAGTCTATCTAAGTGATATGTATGACAATGTAGAACATTATTACAAAACATTTGGCAGAACGACACAGATTAGTGCTTTTGTGTTGTATTCCCTTAATCATTACTAGCAATGCTAAAACTCTGACATGATTAGCATAATCACAGAGCATTGGTTTTTATTTATTATTTTTGGACGCAAGACTTGTGCGTCAAAAGTGTTGGGCCCTGATCACAAGACCATGTCAAACTTATAAAGACAAACTTTTCTGTTCCCTTATTCTCTCCTATTAGGAAGTACAAAAAAATCTACAAAACTAATAAAGGTTTGGTCTCGATTCAGAACAAAATATTATCAAATGCATCGAAGTTATATCAAGGCAGCAATATACTGGAACCAGTATTTAATAATGCACATTTATATGGCAAAGCAAATTCTTTGCATAGTCGATTCATTCCATTTTGTATTCGTTCTGACTGGAGCTCTGCACAGTACTAAAGGTGTGCAACACCAGTCCAAATATGGTATTGAAACGAGTACAGAACAAATTACAAGTCCTTCATCAAACGACTACAGAACTGCAAATACACAATACATATTTTATTTAAACGCAAAACTCTTATGACATAAGGAGCAATTAAATGTGAACGCAATAATAATATACAAAGAAAAAAAAAGTATTACGGCGGCGTCAGTTATTCCACGAGTGGTTTTGCACGCCGCTTTGTGAGATTTGGTGGTTTTTGGACTATGGAACCGAACGAGACTCACAGCGTTCACTTATCAGACACTGATCTATTCTTAAAATCTGTAGAGCCCCGATATCTAATGCGAGTCTGAAATCTCACATTCGCAAACATTCTGAGTATAAAATACAAACTATAATGTCAAATAACAATCTGATTTGGCAAAAAACGATTTACACAATGTCGTACACAGGAACCCTGGGCTCAATCCGGGACGGGGAGAGTCAGAAGAAGAGGTAGTTATGATTCGAACCCGCTGGAATGCCAATTAAAACGTGCTTCAGTAATTCTCAGGGGTCGATTTAGAATTGTAAACACTAAATGTGTTTACAAATGTTTCTAGTGTGTGATGCGTTGGAATTTATAGACTCAACACTGACTGTGTTTAGCATTTATCCTGCCCGGTCCCCAAAAAAAATGCATCAATGCAAAAATTTGGCAAAATCTTGACTATTCTTGATAGTCATCGTGATTTTATATATGAATAAAACTATTAGGACACAAGCAGGTGAGGATGGTTTCCTCCAACAGTCCAAACACATGCAGTTAACATGAAGAGATTTAATTTTGATTAACACTGTTGATAACCACCGGGATGATTATTCGGAACACAGCTTTCTAGATCCAAACTATTCGAATTTAAAGAGCTGCAGGGCTTTTTTCCTTAAAAAACCCTTATAAGTGCTAACCGTATACTATACACGATGTGTAGTACGGACCAGAGAGTAACGAGCCAACAGATGAAGTATTAATACTCTTAAAGTGCAAAGAATTAGAACGACAAAAGCCTAGGACCAGGATATAAATAAAAAATGGATCATTTGAATTAAGTACACATACTGCTCCGTATCCAACAGTGCAGGAGCTGCAAGAATCCTTCAGCCGTACCGTTAATCCTATCTGAGTACCACACCGCATACTGAGTACCGAATCCTCCCCCATCAGCAACAATTACAAATCGTATAAACCTCGAATCGTCACCCTCATTTCCATCAACATTCCGTGTGTGTGTTATTTGGCACAGATTCCCACAGTTTGGTCCAGTATTGGTCTAAGTATTAAGGCACAGGGTCATGAATGAATGTCTGCAGTTAAGACGATTCACGTCCACCAATCGGTTGGTTACCAGCGTCCGCTGACGCTGGCGATGTCGG
Source organism: Ammoglanis amapaensis (assembly GCA_028566735.1). Lineage (NCBI taxonomy): Eukaryota > Metazoa > Chordata > Actinopteri > Siluriformes > Trichomycteridae > Ammoglanis > Ammoglanis amapaensis. The sequence goes on from JAOUQU010098471.1 coordinate 11,219, forward strand.
CGTGGAATTGGCGCGACAGACGTCCACTGGCTCCGCCCTCCAGGAACGAGGAGCGGATGTTTGGCGGCTCGAAGAGTTTCCGACGGTTCTTGTTCAGGTCTGTCAAACACAGAGGCGTTAAGAGTTGATTTTCTCATCGGATCTTTGTGTCTTTTGCGACTTAAATATTCCAAGAAAATATTCTAAAAGTTTTCAGCGTGGCCAAAAAATGAGACTCGGAGTGTTTGATAATTCTTTAAGAGAATAAGGACGCGGTGCTATCACAAGTAATTCCCGTCAATGCATTTCATTAGTTCAGAGTTCATCTGGCGGAATAAACCTCGCCCGCAGGCGTTTCCTCTATTAACCTCGATGCTCGAGAGATCATAATCATGTCGGGACTTCCCCCCAAAAATCTTTATAAAACGTAAAACAACCCTCGTATCCCTTCCCGCCTGCAAAATGTCCTTACTGCTGTTAAGATGTCACCACTGTGGCCTGTTCTAAATCATAATTCCCCAGATCTGCATGAAAACGTCGACTCGGCCCCTGATGAAACATGCCAAATACATCAACTGAACCCTAAAATACCAATCAAGGGTTATTTCAACTCGCAGGAACGACCATAAAACCCCTGGCTTTAAACCGCACGGAAAATGATGGAAGACACGCCCTTGTTAAACGTAACAATAGCTAATGCCTAAAGTATTGGTTTAAAAAAGAATATTCTTTTTAAGCTGTTAAAAACACTGTACCTGAGATAGCCAGCAGCATTTTCCGACGCGCTCCGAATGTGGTGATGCCCAGTTCCTTCAGGTCCTGGTCGGTCAGGGTCAGAAACGTCTGCAAATCAATCTGCAAAGATGATATTAAAAAGACAATATTGGAAATATTTTAAACAGACTAGATTATTTAATATTGTTTTCATTTATTTAGTGGCTCGCACTGTCGCCCCACAGCAAGAATTCCCAGGTTCGATTCCCGGGTCACCCCGGGGGGGATTTCTGTGTGGAGTTGTTAATTGTATATGTGATGAATGTTTACCGTGTCTGTATTACACTTTTTTTAATTACCATGCAGTCGTTTATGTTTAATATTATTTATTTACACCTGATTTGTAATGAATTAGTTCATTTCTTTTTAATATTAATGTGCATCAAGTCATGTGCATTTACTGAATGTAAATGTTAATAAACAAACACTTTTTTAACTTTATTGCACACCTGTAACTGTAAATCAAATGTACTTACTTTATTTATCTAAATTTAATTTATATTAATTATTGTGTCCATTTAACCTATACGGGTTATGAAAAAAGGGGAAGGTGGCACGCTGGCTCTGTGTGGGTTTCCAATGGGTAATCCGATTTCTGCTCACAGTTCAATGTGTGTGTGTTTGTGTGTGTTTGTTTGTCTCTGTTCAGGTGTTTCGTGTCTTCCCATTGTAAATCTAAATAGGATTAAAGTAAAACGAGATAATGGATGGATGGAAAAAGGCGAATGATGGGTAGAATCTGTTTACAGCCGCGATTCTCTCGGGTTGAAGGATTAAAAAAAAGAAAAGAAAACAATTTTCTCGGATGCACAAAGCAGTTTAGTTTTAGTGCAGCAGTCAGAAACACATCTGGTTGTGATAAACCGAGTAAAAGTGTGAATCACTCCAGTGTGATGGGAACGCTGGTAAAGGAACATTGTGAAAGGTGTTTCATAACTCAGACTGATACCTCACCATCACATTTAATCAACAAATATGAGCAAACATGAATTCCTGACGTCTATGTCGCCCCAGCTGTGGAGGATTTTCGGGGATAAGTACCTCCTGTTGCTGGAAGACGTCTGTGTATTTCCCCAGGCCGAGTTTACTGAAGAGCTCGGGCAGTTCGGAACCCTTGATCGAGGTGCTGAGGCTGCAGCCGTTACTCCCCATCACTGATGAGATGCAGTCCATGTAGTTACTGCTGCTCAGGTAATGTTCCACTACGGGAGACGACATTTAAATATATGATATATTATATAATATCCATATAATATTATCGCTCCCAAAATGACATTTGTATCTGCCGACTTGGTGCTAACCGGTCTTGTTTTGCTTCCTCTTGGGACTGATGGGTGCTGGGAATTCTCCGTGCGCCGGGAGCCCGCTCCCGTTCCTTTCCCTCCAGTTTTCGGAGTCACTTCCATTTCCCACGGCCTCTCTACTGTTGGAGCGTGACAGGGACAGAGGCGACCCCTGCTGAATGGCATACATCACGAGTTCATTTATAGGTCTAGATTTGTATATATGAGTTATAAGAAAAATTATTTAACAAGCACAGCTTAACAGACACAAACACTTTGTACACAAACGAGTTTACATTACATCTGGCTCAGTTCGACAACATTGCCATCTTTAAAAAAAAGCATTTACTTTGTACAGCAGAGGTGATAATAGCTAAATGTCGGTAATCGTCTCTGTGCATTGCCATCGATCAGCCAGTAGAGGTCATAACAGCAACATTTATGAAGAATCCTTACAGAACACCCAACCTTGGAAATGCCAACCGTTGCCTGTACAGGCACCAGGCCCAGACTTCTAGATTTGTAAACTAGTCTGTCAGTGGTGTGGTCATTTCTGGCCCGCATGACTGTGGTTTGGACACAAATGATTCCGTTTTGGCTAAACGTTATAGAGGAGCCCCCATAAGAAACTATTTTTGGAAGCTTAACTTCACTATAATGAACTCAGAAGCAGAAATAAGCTTAGAAGAGCTATTTCATTTCTAAAGTGTTAATGGAATTTTAATGTCCAAGTTCCGATTGTGATTAGGAACCCAATTTTGAGACAAAAATGCAAAGCGAACACAAATAATTTGCTTTGGCTGTAAAATTAAAATATATATTCCATGCACAAAGCGTCCCTATAGCTCATCAATGACCAGAAATTGACCCAAGATCTTTTCCCCTCGATCTTCATACCTCGTACGTAGTGGACATGGTGGGTTTGTAGGACACGTGGTTCGCTCTGCGCAGCTCCTTTATGGTTTCTGCCGGCATGGATTTGGAGAAACCCAGCCCGCTCCACGTGTTAGTCGGGGTGCGTACCTCCGTCACCACCGGCTTCTTCAGCATTGCTGTAAACACGACAAATGTAAATACAGTTCACAAAGCCTCGCTCAGGGGTCCAACCGGAGTCTGACTTCACTCATATAACCGAGTTAATACACATGGTAGCCAAATTAAATCTGTGTGTCCATACGGGCTGTCTACCAAGACAGTATTTAATGTGTGTGCTCTTAGATGCTTTATTCTCCTGCAGTTATATAGTGTATAAATTCATTAAATAAAATGGCAGAATACTTTCACAGAAAAATAAACATAGTGGCAGATGCTGGGCAATCATCGCAATAGTTTTTGTGAGTTAATACATTTTTAAACGTGTCTAAATGTAACGTGTAAAAGTTCGAGCTCGTCCGTTAAGCCGTAGCGCTAAAATGTCGTGCCACATCGTCTCATTGTATTGAATGATACAATGCTAACCGTGTCAGTTCAGTAGTGAAATGCGCTGTAATCGTTGTCTAGGTAGCGTGTATTAATAACCTGACTTATAAGGTGATGACGTAACAGAATCTGTGTTTGTAGAGAACAAGACGAACTACGTTTCCAAAACACACGGCGCAAGGAAGAGTGCAGAACGTTAACAGGCGACTCGGTTCAGGATGGTGGACTGTAGAGGACAGGTGGAGAGGACTGGAGGAGAACATACCTTTGGTTGCCAGCAGTTTCTTCTGCTCGTAGTCGAAGGTCTGGAGATAATAAGGAAGAGCGGAGATGTTTAGGTTTAAAGATGGTGAGAGAAAGAGAGAGAGAGAGAGAGGTTGCTGAAGTACCTGCATGTTGGAGAATGAGGACTGTGGCGGAAGCCGGATGCGCTCAGAGTTCTGCTGGGCGGCACGTTCGGCGGCCCTTTCGCTGCCCGGTGCTCGTTTATCTGTGACGGGACTCTCGGAGGCGCTAGAGTCCGAGTCCGACAGTAAACAGTCCGAACTGCAGGGACGAGGAGAGAAACAGAAATCCAGAAAAACGAATTAGTCGAAGTTATAAGCAATACAAAATAATGAATAATGTTTTTGAAAAATCCATAAATAATTATAAAAATTATTAAATAATAATAAAAAAATATAAAAAAAATTTAAAAGAGAGAACAAATGTATCAAAGTTTTATATATATATATATATATATATATATATATATATATATAATTAAAGTATTAAATATTTATACATACATAATTCTTATTATTAAGCTTAAATATTTTTAAAAAGCTAAAAATAGGTTTTAACAAGCTCTCAATAGTTTTTAAAAATATAAAATTAATCTTAAAAAGATATAAATAATATTACAAATCTATAAATCCAGGAATAACCAATTAATAATTAAAACTAGTATTTCATTTATTTACTTTTCAAAATGTTCCCTGTAACCCTAATTTAAGCTGATCTAGGCTTCCCCATACGGCAACGTAAACAAATCAAATGATTTTAATAACACAAGTTCATAAAACAGACGATAAAAAACGTGGTTTTCAGTAGGGCTGACCGCAATTAAATCGATTATTCGTTGGTCGACCGAAAAAATTACTAGTCGGCCAAATTCCATTGGTCGATTAGTCGCAGGAAAAAAA